>MINK01174923.1:0-13222 GCA_001735545.1 Phormia regina
TTCAATTATAATTCTGTTCTATTTCAGATCTGGTATTCTTCTAGTTCAGTTCTTGTTCAGTTATACTATATTCCAATTTCAGTGCTAGTTTAGTTCTAGATTGGTTTCTAGTTTTGTTCTAGATGAGTTCTAGTTCTAGTTCAAGTTCATTTTTATTTTAGTTATTATTCAGTTTAAGCTCAATTCTAGTTCACTTCTAGTCTTTTAATTCAGTTCCCATTTAATTTCTACATCAATTCTTGCTTAATTCTAACTGCGTTTTAATTCAGTTTTTCTTCAACTCTAGTTCAGTTCAAACGTAGATCCAAATGGGTTAAATACCTCATAAATGTTTTATAAACAATTCAAGGCATTCAACTTAATTTGCTTAAATAAAAATAATTAAAATAAACATTAATTTAATTATATTTACTTTTATTATTTTCATAACCTTTTTCCATTATATTGTCTCTATAAACACATATATGATCATGAACAAGAACACATTATAATAGAAAACAAATTAATATTGTTTTCAATATAAAAAAACACTTGTTAGGAATTTCCACTGAAAGCATATAATGAGTTATATACTCATAAGAACTTCCGTTTTCTTTTTTTTCTATATTAGAGTTCATTTAAATTGCAATTAAAAAAGTTGAGACTATAAGTATAATAAAAAAGAAATTATTAATAAATAGAAAAACAAAAAAGAAACTAAAGAAGATAAATTTTTGCTACTTTTATAGTTGCCATCCAAACAATTTGTCAAATATCGTGATTGAGGGAAAAAAAATCTCAAGAAAGAGTGAAGAAGAAGAGGATAAACATTGCTGGGAGTAAGACAAGACAGCAATCTTGGTAACAGACAATCACTAAAGACATGACAGTTAATAGCTAATAGTTGTTAACAGGCAGCCTTATTCTAAAAATTTAACAGTTTTTTTCTTGTCTTGACTTTAATACATAATATATTATTCACTATGGCCATTTAGGTTCAGGAAGTTTTATTTACACACGATTCCAAATCCTTAGCTTAAGGATATGATAAAATGTTCTACGAAATAGAGCATATAAATTAACTAATATATGAGATTTATTTTCTACAACTTGTTGCTAAGTTGCTAGATGCTATAATATACACATGTACTAGTAACTTTAAATGTTGGTGTTAATATCATGTCTCCTGTCAATTGAGTGGGTGGGTAAATGTGTTTGTATGTATTTACCACCCAAGTATTTGTGCGTAAGTTGAATGATGTATTCATGAATGAAACCAACAGCATAAATAATGAAAAAAAAAAAGAAAATTCCCGGTATACTCGCTAGACTCCATAAAATGAAATTATCCTTGTTGACTTTCACGTGCTTAAAATTAGTGCAATTTTTTCTTTCTTTTTTTTTTTTTTTGCTTTTTCTTTACTACTACATACATAGTTTTGTGTTATTTTTTTCTCTTTCTTTATTAATATTGGTTTCCTGCTGAGTTTGTTTTGTAGTTGAGCAATACTTTCTTACATTTTTGATTTAATTTTATTTACTCATAAAAACAACGACGACACGTGCTACTAACTAATATTACAGCAGAAATAAGTTATTTTTTTAGTAATAAAAAAAAAATGTGAATAATAAAATAGCAACTAATGAAATTTATGAGAATAATGAATTAATGAAGCTGCTAGTTCATAAAAAAGAGAAAAAACAAAAAGGTTATAGGAAAATATTGCATATACGTACATACATATGTATCTCTATTGCTAAGGAGTTAATTTATTTAGTCAATTTGATTTATGAAATATAAAATGTTAGATATTTTTTTTTTTTAACAGAAATTTGCTTTAATAAATCAATTAATGGGCTTAATATTTTTCTTTTAATAAGGATGAGTTATTAACATTGTCAAGGTTGTTTAATGACATTTCAACAGAAATTTTAATCAGAGACTATAATGAATATTCGTAATAAATATGTAATAATTATGAGATGATTAATATTAAAAAATTTTTATTGAATTTGTATTAAATTTTATGGTTAAGTTTAAGATTTGTTTTAGTTCAATTTCAGTTCACTTATAATTTGGTTCCAGTTTAATTTTATTTGAGTTTCATATTTCACTTCATATCAGTTTTTTGTTTAATATAAGTTCTCCTTTAGTTTTTTTCTATATCAGTTCTAATTTGGTTCTAGTTCAGTTCCAAATTATTCTCAGTTTAATTCCAGTTCAGTACTAAGTTGGTTATAGATGAGTTCAACTTTTATTAAATTTTAGTTCAGTTCTGGTTCAATTCTATTTTCAGTGTTTGTTTATTATAAGTCTCTTCTAGTTCTATTCTGTATTAGTTCTAATTCGTTTCCAAATTATTCCCAGTTCAATTCCAATTCAGTTGTCATTTGTCAAAACAACTTCCAAATCATTCCCAGTTTAATTTCAATTCAGTATCAAATGGATTACAATTAAGATTAACTTTTGTTAAATTTAAGTTCAGTTTTAGTACCGTTCTGGTAAAGTTCTAGTTTAGTCCCGTTTCAGTTCTAATTCATTTCTATTTTAATTATTTATTTTTATTTTAGAACTAAATTTGTTATAGTTCATTTCTATTTCAGTTCTAATTCAATTCCAAATCATTCACAGTTCTATTCCAATTCCAGGTCAATTCTATTCACTTTAGTTCTGTTCTAGATCAATTATTTTACAGTTCTATTTCCATTTTAGTTCTGTTCTAGATCAATTGTTTTACAGTACTATTTCTGTTCTAATTCCAGTTCAGTTTTAGTTGAATTCTAATTCAGTTCTATTTCAGTTTTAGTTTATCTCTAGCTCAGTTCTGGTTCAATTCTAATTAAGTTCTCTTTCAGTTCTAGTTTTTTCTAGTTCTGTTCTAGATAAATTTGTTTCACTTCTAGTTCAGTTCTAATTCTATTCTAATTCAATTCTAGTTCAGTTCTGGTTTTGTTCCAGTTCAGTTCTGGTTCAAAAAAAGGTCTAGTTCAGTTCCAGTTTATTTTTAATTCAGTTCTAGTTTGGTTTTAGATCAGTCCAAGTTTCATTCTAGTTCAGTTGTATTTCTATTCCAGTTTAGTTCTAGTTCAATTCTACTTTAGTTCTAGTTCAGTTCTTGTTCTAGTTTAGTTCTATTTAATTCATTTCAGTTCTAGTACAGCTCTAATTCTAGTTCAGTTCTAATTCAGTTCCAGTTCTACTTCAGTTGTAGTTTAGCTCTAATTTAGTTCTAATTCAGTTCTAATCCAGTTCTAGTTCAGTTATAATTCACTTCTAATTTAGTTCTAATTCAGTTCCAATCCAGTTCCAATCCAGTTCTAGTTCAGTTCTAATTCAGTTTTTATTTAGTTCTTATTCAGTTCTGGTTTAGTTTTAGTTCAGTGGTATTTTAGTTCTATATTGAGCTCCAACTCAGCTCTTATTCAGTTTTAGTTTCGTTCCAGGTCAGATTTTTAGCTCAGTTATATTTCAGTTGAAGGTCGGCCTTATTTCAGTTCTAGTTCACTTCCAGATCAGTTTTGGTTCTGTTATAGTTCAGTTCTAGTTCAGTTTTAATACAGTTCTAGTTCAGTTCTGGTTCACTTCCAGATCAGTTTTGGTTCTGTTATAGTTCAGTTCTAATTCAGTTCTAATACGGTTCTAGTTCAGTTCTAGTTCTATTTAAACTTAGTTCAAGTAGAGCCCAAATTCATTTTCAAATCATTCCCAGTTCTTTTCTAATTCAGTTCTGGTTCAGTTTCAAATCCTTCCAAGTTTTTTTTCAAATTTGGTTCTAGTTCAGTTCTGGTTCAATTATAATTAAGTTCCAGTTCAGTTCACTTTTAGTTTAGATCTAGTTCAGTTTCTGTTCAGTCCTAATTCAATTCCAAATCATTCCTAGTTCTTTTTCAGTACAGTTCCAAAGAATTTCCAGTTCAATTTTAGGTAGATTCTAGTTCAGTTTTAGTTCGATTCTAGTTCTGCTTTAGTTCTCTAATTTACATTAAGTTTTACTATCAGTTTAACTTCAATTCTATTTTATTTTACTCATAGATACTTTTAAATTTGTTTTAAGATATTTTTTCAATATATTTGTTTCAAATATTATTTTTATGAATAATATTTTTAATTTCTTTTTATTTTAGATATTCCAAAATTTATGAAAATTAATTGAAACTCAATAAAGATAAAACAAAATAAAAATGTGGGTATTTTAAATGTTAAAATGCATGTTAGTTAATTTTGTATTAAAAAAATCTAACTAATTTTTTAAACTAAAAATCTTTTATTAAAAAAAAAAAAAAAATAACAAATATTTTTATTTATAAAAAAACTTTTTGTTTTCATTAATTTATATCTAGATCTAGATCTATTTGCCACTTTGTTATTTTAATTAATCTAAACATGCTTTCAAAGCGTGACCATTATAGTAACAAAATCATAAATTATATTAATTCATACCGATAAAATTTATGGGATAACGTGTAGGGAAAAACATTCCAAAATTTTGAAAATAGAAATAATCACATTTGGATCTATAATGCGCAATTTTGTTAAAAAAAAAATGTTGTTGTTATTTTTTTTTTCTAGTGTTCAAAAAATAAACATAGAAATTTTAGTCGTTGCTACTAAAAATATATTTAAAAGAAAATCCCAAAGAAAATAAATGAAAATCTAAAAGAAAAACAATACACACACACGTAAGAAAAAATTGTCACCAAAGCAAAATATTGAAGTGTTGACAGAGAATGAAAGAATACGAAAAAAATCTACAATTTTTTTTGTGGACTGACGCATTTTGTAAATTGAAAAATAAAATAATAAAATATAAACAGAGATTTTGAAAAGAAAATAAAATTATTTTGAAAAAAAACGAGGGTTAGGAGTAAATATACAAAAGAGCGAAAAAAGTTAAAGGATTGTAAGAACAGAACTAGAATTGAATTAAAAACTAGAACTAAATCAAAGCTAAACTGAGTTAAAACTTAACTAAAACTAATAAAAAGCTGCTATAAAATAGAACTAAACACTACTGTACTGTAGAAGTGATCTCTCCCTCTCTATAGAATTTTCTATCACCCCTCGTTCAGTGATCATAATAATAGCCTGCTCTTTTAGCACAACTATTTAAAAGACAAAGAGCTAAAAAATGAAAATATTCTCTATTTTATGCGAAATATGGGCGCCACAATGACCGCTGTTTTATTTTATTTTCGTTGTTTTTCCCCTATAAAATTTCTTGTGGGCAAATAAAAATAACTTTGGAATTTCAGAACGGATTTGTTTAACTATGAAAAAAAAGAAGAAACTCTTTAAATACAAAAAAAAAAAAAAATGTTCTTGATAAATTATTCAGCATCAGCTGTAAGGCTAAAAACATTTAAGGAATTTTTTTAAATGTTACAAAATAAGAACTTGAAAATAAATTTCCTAAAGAAAATTTTGCAATGACTTGTAAAAATGTTTCAAATTTTTGTTTTAATAATTTGTTAAAAAAAATTAAAATTACAACATTTCTTGAGACAACATAATTATTAATATTAATATTTAAATAATTTTAGAACATTTTTTTTAAATAAATGTTTTACCAAAAAATTATAAGAAAAAAAATTTGTTTGCCATACTTACATGTGTTTTGTATTTGTAAGTCAAATATTTCTCTTATTTTTTTTCTTCCTTTGGCTTTTTTTTTGAAAAAAAGAGGGTCATTGTGTTAAGTATTAAGATCTTAAATTGTGTAAATCATTTTGTTAAATATATGTACGAAAAAAAAATACTATCAAGTGTAGTTGGCCAAAAAGAAAAGTTTGTTTGTTGTATGTTGAATAACAACATATTGGTTGCACCATTATTGTTGTTGTGATCTGTTTTTCATTTGTAAGGGATCTTTTTTATTTCATGCATGTGTTTCTAGAACAAGACATCATATGTATCATCATCATCATCATCATTTTGATTCAACTGATGTATTTAGGTTGAAATGCTTATGAAATAATTGTGTCAAATATTTTAAATTCCATAAAATGATCGAAAACAATTATGATAAATATATGTTGATGGAACGAAAAAAAGGAAAAAAAAAAAGAAATATGATTTAATTAAAATTTGTGCTAATTTTTTTTGGTGAAAATATTGTAGAGAATAAATTATGAGTTTCACTTAAAATTATTTGGAAAAAAAATAAATATTGAAAATTAAAGATAAATTTTTAAAAAAGTTATAAAGAAATTTTAAAAAATTTAATATTTTAATAGAACTAGAACTTAGTTAGAAATGAACCAAAACGAATTTAGAATTAAACAGAGACAGAACTAGAACTAAATAAGAACTGAACTAAAAATCAACCAAAACTAATCTGGAAATGAACAAGAACTAAACTAGAAGTTAACTAGAACTGAACTAGAACTAGACAAAAATCAAAACTGAGGTGGAACTAAACTAGAACTGACCTAGAACTAAAATACAACTGAACTAGAACTTAGCTAAAGCAGAACCCAAACTGAATTAGAACTGAACTAGAACTGAATTAGAATAGAACTAGAAATGAACTAAACTGATCTGTAACTAAACAAGAACTATATTAAAACTGAATTGGAATTGAACAAAAACAGAGATGGAACTCAACTAGAACTGACCAAAACAAGAACTTAACTAAAGCTGAACCAGGACTGAATTAGAACTGAACTGAATTGGAACTACATAAGAACTGAACTAGAAATGAATTAAAACTTATCTGTAACTAAACAATAACTTTAATATAACTAAATAAGAATTGAACAAAAACTGCAACTGAACTAGAACTGAACTAAAACTGAACTAAAACTGAATTAGAACTAAATTACAACTGAATTAGAACTAATCTAAAACTAAAATACAACTGAACTAGAACTGAAATAGAACTGAATAAGAACTGAACTAGAACTGAACTAGAGCTGAACCAAAACTGTTCTAAAAGTGAACTAGTACTGAAATAGGGCCGACCATGAACTGGAACAGAACTGAGCCAGAAATTATCTGGAACTAAACTAAGACTGAGTAAAAACTGAGGTGGAACTCAACTAGAACTGAATACAACAGAACTGAACTAAAACTAAACTAAATTTGAACTAGAACTTAACTAGTACAGAACTAAATTAGAATTAAACTAGAACTTGACAAGAACACAATTTGAGCTGAACTAGAACTAAGCCATAACTGGTCTGGAACTGAATAAGAACTTAAGTAGAAGTGAATAAGAATTGATTTAGAAATGAACTTAAACTTTTAAAACTGATCTAGAACAAAGCTAGAAATAAACCCAGGCGCGGATCCAGCTAAGTCTTTTGAGGGAGGAAAATATAATGATTTAAACAATTATTTCCTTAAATTTACTTATTAAGTACACATTCTTCATTGATAATTTTCATTTTGGGGAGGGAAATTTTCCTTTTTCCCTCCCCTTGAATCCACGCCTGAATAAACCAAAAGTGAGTTGAAACTGAACTAAAATTAAAGTGGAACTGGACAAGAACTTAACTTGAGCTGAACTAGAACTTAACTAGAACTAAGCCATAACTGGTTTGGAACTGAATTAAAACATTAGAAAAAGTGAATAAAAATTGATTTAGAAATGAACTAAAACTTATTTAGAAACGAGAACTGAACTAGAAATGAAGTAAATCTTGTCTGGAACTGAACTTAAACTGAACTTTAAATGAACTAAAACTTGTTTGGAGAACGAGAACTGAACTAAAAATTAAGTAAATCTTTTCTAGAACTAAATTAAAATATTCATTATTTAGAAATGAACTAAAACTTATTTAGAAACGAAAACTGAACTAGAGATGAAGTAAATCTTGTCTGGAACTGAACTTGAAATGAACTAAAACTTGTTTGGAGAACGAGAACTGAACTAAAAATAAAGTAAATCTTTTCTAGAACTAAATTAAAATATAAATAGAACTGAATTGGATCTAAACCAGAATTAGACTAGATATGAATTATAATTAATCTAAAACTGATTTAGAATTAAACTAAAACAGTACTAGAATTTCAAGATAAATTTTGCATACATATATCACTTAAATATTACCTATTTATTTTATTATTATTTTTCTATTATTGACCATAAATAATGCTCATTAAATCCTTAATAAATATTAAATAATTATTAACTTAAATATAAACCACAAAATGCGCAATATTTTCCCCTAATCTCTAAACGTAATTTAACTCGCAAAATTCCCTCAAATGACCACATTTAACTTTTCTCATCTTACTATATTAAAAAAAAAAGACGCAAAAACATTATTAAAATTACCCCTTAATAATAAATTTATTAAAATTGTAGTAATTACATAATAATTTACGTTTTAGTTTTTTTTTTTTTTGCTTAATATGAAATCTAACATTTTATTATTAACACAAAAATTATTTTGCATACGTCATATGTTTAATAATATTATTAGGTAATAACTGTTTAGGCTTTTTAGATCTTTATAAGTAGCCTATTGTTAGAAATTTACATAATTTCCTAGAAATGAGGAACAAAAAAAGTAAAAGAAAACTTTTAGTTTCCCCTTTTTTTTAAATACTTATGTTTGAAAGTTAAAATGTTAAAAGTTTTTTAATATTTTTTTCTTTTACAAATAGAAATAAAATGTTATGCAGGAATTTCAAATAAAAAAAATACTAATTGTTTATTATTTAGTAATAAAAAAAAAGGTTTTTTTTATTTACTTTCCGATGAAGAAAATGAACACCTTTGTAAAGTCGTTTTTTTAGGGTAAATTTTTAAACAGAAATGATTTAATATTTCTTTAACATTTGACATTTTAAAATTGTAACAGTAGCTAAGAAAATCCTTAAAAAAAAAGAATTATTAAAGTTATTTATTAAAGGTTATTTAAATTAAAATTAACAAAAATGTGGGGAGGAGTTTAATTTATACAAATTTAGACATGATTTTAATAAAACAAAAACAACAACAATTTCGAAATACTGGTAGTTAGGAGAGTAAATAGAAGAATAAAAATAAAATATAAATAAAATAAATTATATATTTAAATAAACGATTTTTTTCGTAAATTTAATTTAAAAGGATTTTTATAATTTTAAGTAGCAAATTTCTCGTTAGTGTTGAGAAAATTTTGATGCCTCTTATTTATATCTACAGTTAGGGACAAAACTATTTGTACTATTTGTATATATTTCGTATACCTTCAATAGTTTATAAAGAATTTAAAATTGTCGTATGCAGTANNGGTAAAGCAACAAACTACATATAATAATTTTTTATTCTTTATAAATTATTGAAGATAATACGAAATGCATGGGGTGTACAAATAGTTTTGTCCCTAACTGTAAGTTATATAGAGCCTGGACAGTAATGATTTCAACATAGAGACATTTATTTAATGTCATATATTTTTGAAATAATTAAAGCAAGAGCTAGAAGGTTTTCAATCAATTTAATTAATTTACTGCAACAAAATATAACTTGACTCCATAATACATTACCAGGGAATAGTAAAATAATTAGTCTCATAAGAAAAATCTGGATTAAAAAAAATATATAGCCTCGACAGAGACTAGAAGTAGAGAAATTAAAATATAAGCTAACTTGGTGTACATAAAGGAGGGTGAGATATCCCTTTCTAGATAACTAGGGGTGTGTTAAGTATGCTGTAGTTTAAAAATATTTGAGTTTATATTTTTTTTTCAAACAACTGCAAAAAATATTTTGTTTATATTTTTCCTTTAGTTTTCCAAGAAATAATATATATTTTCAGGGTCAATTAATTTCATTCATTCATAACTTTTGTTGACAATTTCGTTGCTTTAAATGAAAAAAAGAGAACAAATTAATGGTTTGATGTTATAAAATGAAAATATGCTTGTTAAACATATTTAAAGCAATATGTTTAAATAATTATTTCTATAAAGAAAAACAAAAACATGTTCATTTTCAGCTAAACATTGTTAGATGACGAAAACAGGAGAAAAACTAAAAAAAAATTAAAATGACGTAAATAAAAACTACAAAAGAAAAAACATAGTTTTGTTTGAATAATTAAACTCAAGCGGAAATGATGCAAAGAAGAAAAACAAAATTAAATGAAAATAATAAAGAAAATAAAATTTCATATGACAATAATTAGTTGTTAAATTTTTTTTAATTTTAAATTTAAAAAATTAAATCAAAGGAATATAAATAAAAAAAATTTTGCAATAAATTCAAAACAAAATGCCAATAAATGAAACTTAATTTCAACAACAGAATATAAATTAAGGATTAAAGGGAATTTATTTTAATTATTCTTAAATAAGAAAAATGCATTTTTTTAATTGAAAAATTTTTATTTCTGCCAAAATGTTGCCCTTTTTGCTGCCCTTTACTTGGTATAGCATTCAGGAAAATAAATAAATTGAAATTAATTTTATAGCTAAGAAAGCGTTTTTAACTTCTATATAAATGGAAATTATTTTATAACTTGCTGATCATTTAAAAGATCTTTAGCTGCTTAAAATTACATATTTTTTAATTTCAATATTTTATGATTTTTTTTTTTTTTTTGTAAATGGAACATGTAGCAATAAAAAAATTTCAAATATTTCAACAGTTTGTTTTCTTTAATTATTATAAAATTTGTTTGTTTTTATTGTTGTATATTTTTATTTTTTTAATACCCAGTAATTATTACAAATGTATTTTTTAAGGGATTGTTTTCTAAGATATTTATTTCTTAGGTATTTATTTCATAGATATTTATTTCCAATGTTTGTATTTCTCATGTATTTATAACAAATGTTTGTTTAAATCTTTTCTAAATCAAAATTACCAAAGAGCCTATAAAAATTCTTTAAAACATTTCAATTAAAATTACATTAATAACAAAATTTTTTAAAAAAACATTTTTATTTTGTATTACAAATAACAAAACTGACCTTACATTTCATTTTTTTAACAAACAAAACAATTAAACAATTACAGCAAAAATATACAAATATTTCTTTTTACATAAAAATTCTTTGATAATTCTTTTTAAAGAAATCTTAACAAAATTACAAAAATTTTTTATTAACATTTTTCTCATAAAAACACAGCTGTTTTTATTAAATTTTAGTTTAAGTTGTTTAATTTTTTTTTCTGATTTTAATATAAACAATTTTATGTTGTTGTTGTTTTTTTATATAAATTATTTATGTTTTGAAGCAAAAAAAGTGAACGCGTGTTTTAGATTTTTTGTTTAAACAATTTGAAATGAAACCAAATATTTGCTAAACTTATTCAGCAAATATTTTAAAAATATTATGATGAAACAGCAGCTAGACAACCAGGTTTTTTTTTATTTAAAACCAACACATAATGTTTGAACAAATTTTTAATGAAAAAAAAATATATATTTTGAAAATAATTTAAAAAAAATATAAACAAATTTAAGCAAATATTTTTTAATTTTAAAAATTTTATTAGAGGTATTTGGCAAAAAATAATAAATAAATTCCCAAAAAACTTTAAATAGTTTCTTGCATATTAATTGCTAAAATAAAAATATTTCTCAACATTTTAAATGAAAATTTATATACAAATTTTTTAAATTACAAATCATTATATTCTCTATAAAATTACAAAAAAATTAAAGCAGCTTAAACTATAATAATCTTCAAAAATAATAAATATTTAAATCAAAATTTATATAAAAAATGTTTAAATTACAGATTATTATATTTTTTATAAAATTACAGAAGTTTTTTTCTATTTTATTATTTTACAATTTAACATATATTTAGCAAAGACATCAACCTATTTAAAACAATAAACAAAATAAATTAAATGAAAGTCCTTTAAATATTAAACTCCACTAAAATATAATTTATTTTTATTTTATTTTTGTATTTAAAAATTTTCTTAAATCAATATTAAGCAAAGACGCAAACCTATATTACAAATTTAAAAAAAATATTTTGATTAAAAAACTTTTTTAAAGGTAATAATCTTTTAAAATAAAACGTTTTTTTTTTTTTGCAAATAAAATTATTTAATAAATATTTTTATAAATTACAAATAGGTTTTATTATATTTTAATTTTTTTTATTATAAAATTTTAAATATTCTTTTTCCCATTTAAAGATTTTTTTTTTATATTTTTCTTAATTATAATTTTCAAATTAATTGCAAACATTTGTTAAATATTTGTTTCCCCAATTTTATAGTTAACAACTGTTTTAAAACTTTTTTTTTTTAATTCTTATTATGTCTCTCTATAAATATATTGAGTAATATAAATTTTTTTTCTTTAAATTCTTTTAATGATAATTGATTTTTTATGGCACCATTGAACTTTTATTTCAATTCTTTTCTTCTTTTTTTTTTGTTAATAATACATCAAGTGAACTCGTCAAGTCATGTTTTTTTTTCTCGNNCGTCAAGTCATGTTTTATTTTTTTCTCAATTAAAAAAAAAAAAACAATTACATTTTTGGTGGCAATGAAAAATATCCACAAGAACACACATATTTTGAAGGCTAAATTTGAAAGGAGAAAAAACCACTAAAATTTTGTGCAAAGTTTACAAAGGAAAAGACAACAGGGTAAACAAAATGACAATAATTTCACAGAAGAAAAAAATTTATAAGAAATATAAATCTATGTTAAATAAAAAAGAAATAATTTTTTTAAAAAGAATTAAAAATTATTATTTTTTTATATTATTCGAATAATTTTCAAACGATTATTCGAATAAATTTTAATCGATTATTCGAACAATTTTTAATCGATTAATCATTCATAACGAACATAATTTTTATAAACATTTGAATTATTTTCTTAATAAAAAAATATTTTTTTTGTAATTTTAAGAACATTGAGAAAATATTCGAATAATTATTAGTCGATTATTCGAAAAATCGAGTTTGGAATAAAAGTTTACAAGAAATATTTCTCTGTAAACAATACTTTTCTTCTACAAAATTTATTATTATTGTTATAATTAAAAAAAAATATTCGAATAATTAATAAACGATTATAAATCATTTTTAATAAGTCGCAAAACCGATTGAAATAAATATATTTTTTTTTTTTTTTTGAAACAAAAGTTCTAAAATTATTCTTATAAAAATATTTTTTTAATTAAAAATAATAATAATAATTATTCGAATAATTATGCAACAATTATACGAATAATGAGTTCGAAATAATGAGTTCAAAATTTTAAAATAATGTCTTAATTAAAAAAAAAAATAGATAAATAAAAAAATAAGAAATTTAAATTTCACTTCAATA
>MINK01174928.1:0-10396 GCA_001735545.1 Phormia regina
GCATACGACAATTTTAAATTCTTTATAAACTATTGAAGGTATACGAAATATATGAGTTTACAAATAATTTTGTCCCTAACTGTATATATTAAAATTTTTTTCACCATTTTAAAATGAATTCCAATTTTACTTACAATATATTGTACAGTGATTAAAAAAAATCCAATAATCTTAAAGAACCATAAACATGATTTTAAAAAAGTTATGTTTAAAAAGAACGTAATCAAGTACACTTGAAAAAAAAAATAAAAAACAAAATGATTTTAATCATTAAAAAGATTCACCCTGAATAAATCAATAACATAATTTAACTAAATCAATAAATACTTCCTGAATTTGAAATCGACATACACAATATTATTCATTATACTTCACCTCCAAAAAATAAGGATATAATATTCTTCCAACGGGTTTTATTTTGTTTAACGAAACATATTTTATCCTCCTTATCAAAATCTCAAATTTTACACAAAAATGATTAAAAAAATACCCCTTTTCACATTTGGGTGTGTATTTACAGAAATATTAAATATTTTCATTTGGATGCGTATTTACCGAGATAATTGAGATTTAAGATTTTCATACAAAATATCGATTTTTGGCAGGAAACATGAGTGATCCCAAAATAAGGCCCTTTTTCATTTGGATGCGTATTTACCGAGATAATTGAGATTTAAGATTTTCGTACAAGATATCGATTTTTGGTAGGAAACATAAGTCATCCCAAAATAAGGCCCTTTTCAAATTTGGATGCGTATTTACCGAGATTTTTGGTAGGAAACATAAGTCATCCCAAAATAAAGCCCTTTATCCATTTGGATGCGTATTTACCGAGATAATTGAGATTTAAGAATTTCATACAAATTATCGATTTTTAATGAGCTATATAGGTGATAACAAATTGAGATTCTTCTTCAATTTGTATTCTTATGATAGAATATTTTTTACCTACATATTAAGAAGTTTAATGTTTTCATACAAAATATTAGTATTTAATAAAAATATAATATAATTTTTGCTAATGTTGCAGAAGCTTTCACCTGCATTTGTCAACTCCATTTTTATAAAAGTATTAAAATAGATTTATTATTTATACTTAAATTTGTATGTATCGTTTTTTAGAAATATTTGTCATACCTTCACATTCATCAATTCTAGTGGAATTCATTCATGAATATGAAATGAATAATCACCCATTTAATTCATTATATTTTATTTATTATTTAAAATCTCTTCTCAAAACAGTAATAAATATTCCATTAAACTTTCATAATACTATTACCTACATAGAAATTAAAAAAGAAATACAAGGCAACATCACCAACTCGAACAAAACGTTTGCTACAATACACAAAACAGTTGAACAAAAAAGAACTCTGCATGAAAAGTGTTTTACCAAACATTAAAATTTATTGTCGTGTGACTGAGTTTTTTATTCACAATATCTACTAACCAACACTAGTACTGAAAGTAGCAGCAACAGTAATAACGAGAAGGAGGTATGTATTTTGCTGCATCCGCACTGACACAATCTAAAAAACGCTATACAACAAAATATATGCAAATGCTAATACAAAAACAAGTCAACTGTAAAAAATCAGTTTAGTTAAAAATAACAAACGATTTATATTGCAAAATCAACAACAACAACTAAATGGAAAAAAATTTAAAGTTTTCCTCATGTTGAACAATGACAATTTTGCAACAATAAAAACTCACAAAAATACATTTAGATTAAAAAAAAAATAAACAAAAAAGAATCAAAACGTGAAAAAAATCAAAATAGAAAAAGTGGTATAAACTACATAAAATACCCAGTACTTTGTTTGTTATGACACAACATGAATAAAAGTTTGTGACACGCCAACGCATACTAAATAACAACAAAAACAACCACCCAGTGGTAAAAATAATGGCTAAAGAGCCCTTCTTGAAGGCCTTTTTTATGTCCAGAAGACCTTCTCTCTGCATTCCATGTTCATTTCATTTTTACACGCGATGTCATTGGGCCTTACACATTCGCGACCCGATACAGTCCTTCTAGAAGACCTTTTTATTGAAAACTGCAAACAGGCCTTCTGTAAATATAATAAAAAGAGTCCTTCTACTGACAGCCTTCTACAGGTCTACACTATTTGATAAAATATTTTTTTATTTATATAAAATATATAATTTTTTATTTTAAATTATTGTAAAATGTTTAAAACTTAAAAAAAGAATATAAAATTCTATTAAAAAACATTTCTGTTAACTGAAAAAACTCAAAAAAGTTTTTTGGCCGATAGCATCATCACCAGAGAATTCAGAACCTGGAAAACCGGGCATTAAAGCCGTTTTTCGACGACAATTTTAGAAATTGCGCAACGCAATAACAAATTTAATTACAGCCTTTATATTTGTGTTGAAGGATATAATAAAAGGGGCAACCATTTTAAATTTAAATATTAGCTAAATTTTTCCTTAAATTTTTTCTTTAAAAATATCCTTTAAACTTAAAAAAGCCTTAAGCTTAAATCAATAAAACAATCAAAATGTTTATCTCTTGTGTATTTTAAAAAATAAAATTAAAACGTGCTAATGATTATCAATTATCTTTACAGACCCTTAATCCTTTTTATTCTCTTCTTAACTCAACTCAACTTGGGCAATTTGTTTTTTAACATCTTGACTTAATTTAATTATTTCTGATTCTTTTTTTATTCTTATTCTTATTTCCTTTCTCGTTTATTTTTCTTATTTTTATTTTGTTGCAGGTGAAAGTTTTGCCGAATTACATCATGGTACGGCCTTCAGTTGGCAGCAATTGAATCATCAAACTTGGCTAATTAATCTGTTATTGGCAACAATATTACTATTACCCGCCTACATACATAGATAAAATTTATTTATTTACACATAAACACCAACACACATAAACTTTTATATACCCATACAGTCAAGGACATTTATACGAAATAATTAGTAATATAAATTATATTTTTGTTTTGTTATTTTTTTTAATTAACAAACAAAGAATATTTATAAATCTCTATAGATTTTATTATAACATGACATTGAACATATATATGTATTTATGTATGTATTTATAAGTTATTATGGAAACAAATAGTTGACAAATATTTGTGTTCATTTAAATTTTTATTTCTATAAAAAAATAGTTACTTAATAAAAAAATATATATAATATATAATTTTAGTTTAGTTTATTTATAATATAAAATTTAAAATTAAAAATTTGTTCCAATGAAACAACATTTATATTAAAAATGATATTATATTAGGCCACAAAATAGAAAATGCTAAAAATATAAAAAAAGAAAAAAATATTTGTTATTTTTATAATAAAAGCAAAACTATTTAAAAAATTCTTAATATAGAAAAGTTATTTAAAATAACTGATATTGGGTTTATTATTTCGTTTTTAGTTTTATTTTTAGATTTAATGATAAAATGAATTGTAAATTTATAAAATGAAAAAAAAAAAAAAAAATAAAAAATAAGTTAGAATGAAACTTTAAAAATGTAGATTTAAGTTAATAACAATGATTTGCATTTGAAAATATAACTAAAATAGAAAAGACTTTAAGTCAGTGTTAGAAATAATGATATTAATTTATTAATAATATTTCTCTACATCAGATAATGATGAAATAATTGTTTAACAATTTTTACATCCTTATGACAATATTCTAATATTCTATCATCTGAGGAATAAAAACTATTTCCGGTAAAAAAAAAAAAAATTTCGTTTCAAAAATTATAAAACTATTGATTATTTCTGCAGAGGGTGCATACTTTATTGCTCATAACTTCTAAACTTTACTTGCAAAAATAACACAACTTTTTATTTAAACCACGTAGATATATCATCCTTGCACAAAAATTGGTTAGAATTTTGTATAGAATCTACAGAATATATAAGAAAAATTTGGGACACAAAGTAAAAAAAAAAAAAACTAAAAAAGTGTCCAAAAATGGATCAAAATTTTACTTTGGTCCAAAAATCTCTAAAAGTAAAAGAGATAACCCACACATGTGTTTTTTGTAGAAATTTTTAAGGACTATCTGTGTGCTAAGTTTTTTTTTTTTTTTTTTTCAATCAAATCATAAATTAAATTCTGGCGATTTTTTTTTAAATTTATTCCCTTTGGAGGTCCACTCCTCGTCCCATAGAACTGCTACGAATTATCTTCCTCCAAATCAACTGCCATACACCTTAGGATTGTCCATGTGAAATTTCATTCAAATACATCCAGCAGTTCTTAAATTACAGAATAATTTCCAAAAAATTCTGTTTAGGGACCACTGTGATATGTACGCTTTAAAAGTTATAAGCAAATAAAAAAGTCCACCCTTGTAAGGTTTTTAAGATTTTTCTTCGATTTTCAAAGCGTCATATTTTTTACTACTAAGGGACATTAGTCTAAAACTTGTTGGGGAAATACTTCCAATCGCCTATATCTATAGTGAAGGTGTTAAGTCTGTTATTTTGTTGTTTTGATATGGAATCATTTTGTATAATGGAATCCTTTTAACGTATAATGTATAATGGAATCCTTTTAACGCAGTTAAAAGGATTTGAGGCATTTGATTCTAAGCTCTAAAAAAGTCTAGCAACATGTTTTTCATGCTTGACATAAATTTCATAATATGCTGGTTTAAGGATAATATTCTGCATAAGTGTTTGTAAAAAAAATTAAAATCCTGTTTTGCGGACATTTTTCTACAAGACTCTTGTACATTGGCAGAGGAAATATTGCCAGGTCATATTGAAACAATTTTGTCTTCAGTTGCTTATCAGCTATTAAAATTCACGGATTTACTTTATTTAAACCAAAACAAATTCGATATTTTCTTCGCTATTGGTGACGATACTTAAATTTGGTATCGTAAATAAAGACTTTGGGATGGGCAATAAATGACTTAACAAAAATTTTGGACGAGGTTTAAATAAGTCCAACATTTTGCAATTAAAAAAAAAATAGAATTTTGTATTTTTTACATATAAAATATAATAATATGGTTTTCCGGTTTTGAAATTTTAAAATTGTTGAAATTTTTCAAACCATAACTTCCTTCATATAAAAATGGTTCTATAAGGTAAGGATTTATATGAATTTAGTATTAAAATAAGAGAACCAATTATGGACCTATACACTTTAAGTGTAAAATAAAAAAAAAATACTAATACAGAATATCATATTGATACTAAGATTCACATTGATTTATGAACTATGATTGTATGAATCCCGAAATTGGGTCTTATATGGAAGCTATGGTTAATTACGAATCGATCTTCATAAGATTTGGTGAAAAAACTAATGCAGTAGGACCTCGATTATACGTAATGAATGGTGGAAGTATTCTGTGTAATAAATTTTCCTGGTAAATTGTGTTTGATAGTTCAAAAGCAATCGAGAAAAAATTATGCTTAGAATCCCGGATAATAGAGGTAATCATGGTTAATTGATGCAAAAATAAAATTAATGAAATGAAACGAGATAAGTCCACATGATGCCCTACACCATTGCCTATGTGTACCAAAATTCGGAGAGAAGCTGAAATTTTATACCCTACACCACTTATGGATCCTTTTCAGCGAATTTCATTAAAATATTCCATTTTTTAATTTTTAAACCCTATTTCAGTGAACTTTTGTATGAGGGTTAGGTGAAATAATACACCGATCTAAACTCATATACATTCCTTTTAAATAGAAACATCTGTATGATTGAAACTATGTTTTGAAAAATTATATTGAAATTCAAACAAACAACGCAAAAAACCGTTTTGATATAACTGCTAGAGGATTCTATTGTACATTTAGAACTTATTTGGATCGAGTTCCAAATTGTATTTAAGTCATTTTGATCTAACTCACGCAAGGATAATGTCAGGACAAAAATTTTGAAAAACGATGTCTTGGAATGAAATAATTTTTTATTTGAACTGGAAACATCTGATACCTTATTATACATCTAGGAGGCTACACTAATATACATACATCTAAAGATGCCCTTACCTTATCCCCGAGTTATTTGCAATAGTTTGCTTCATCAATATCGTTTATCAAAACCCTTTATATTTCATTAATTAAATCCTACAATACCATAAGTCTTTGATAATAGAATAGAAATTAAAAAACAAATTAGCGCTAATATTTGCAATGTAGAAAATCACTTTCTGAGTCATTGTATGATGTCCGTCCGGCTGTCCATTATGTAAAAATTGTGTACAAATTACACTGGATATAAAGAGTTTTGTATAAGTAACAATATTTGTAGCAAATTTCATGAATAAAGAACATATTCATTTACGTAAATTTTAAAGGGCGAAAATATAAAATATAAATATTAGCAACAATGTAAAATATTATTTGTAAAAAAACTTATACATGTATATGTTAAACGTCACCAAAGTGTAGATGTTTCAATTTCAATTTCAATTTTTTTTTTTTTTTAAGTAGAAGAATGACTTTACTAAGTCAATTCTTTTACTTGGCCATCAAATTATTTCTTCTCTTATCTGATGTAGAAAAAAAATCTTCTAAATATAAATACTATACTTCCTTAATATTCATAATTTCATTATACTTTAATTTCATACTATTTATACAGGAAATTGTAAACTAATACTAAAATACTAAAAAATAAAAATAAACAAAAAAACTAAATTTAATTTGTTTTGTATGTACAATATAATTGTAGAAAGTAAAGTATAATTTATAGTTATAACAAAAAAAATAAAATAAAATAAAAAAATAACAATGAAACATGTATTAGAAATAATAAAAAAAGGAAATATATCTAAAATATAACAACAATTATTTAAATGTATAAGAAACTCTAACCCTAAAATTAAATTGGTCATTAGTTTGTAAGTTTATCTTTACATTTAGAATAAATAAATGAATTAAATAAAAATAAAAAAACAAAATAAAAAATAAATTAAATGCATATATTTACATAGATACAAACACATACATACAATAGGCAGCATAAATTTGCAAAAAAAATAAAAAATAAACTAAAAAAATTATTCATTATTCTGGCTAAAAAAAAATTTCTTATATAAATGGAATTTATGTTATTTTATATGATTTTAAATTCATTAGAAAATAATACTTTTTTTAAACTTGGGAAATAGATACATATGTGTAAGTCTACAAGAGGAATTAAAGATTTATACTAATTGGGGAAAAATACTTTATTAGGAATATTTTGTTTATTTTGTTTTATTCAAAAATTACAATGAAAATATGCCAAATAAATACTGTATATTATTTGCTTTCAACAAATACAATTTACAATTATAAAAGTTCAACAGTCAAAGGTCAAATGTTTACAAACAAATATAAATTACAAAATTATTTATTTCTCTTTTGTAATTCATTAATTCAAATTTTATTGATTTATATGCTAAAACGTTTTATTTATTTAACATATTTTAACCTTTTGAACAAGAATAATCCTAAAAATCCTTAATATTAAATTTTATTATATAACTGTTAAATATTTTAATTTTATTGCATAACAGCTAAATATTCAATTTGATATATTAGATACATATTTTTGACATTGTCTGTAGGTGTAAGTATCTATGTAAAATATTGTTAAACTGAATCTTCATCTTTTTAGGTATTAAAATTAAACAACAACAAATAAAAAAAAAACAAGAGTATGTGTTATTTACATATTTATGTATGATAAATCATACTTAGTCTGTAAAAAAAAAAAAAAAATAATAATAATAATAATAAAAAAAAGATTATTGAAAATAAAATTCAATAAAAAAAATAAAAATAAACGAAAACATTTATCAATAAATAATTGAGAAAAAAAATAAATAAAAATGAATTTTATTTTAAAAGTTTGAAATAGATAAAATTAATTGAATTTAAAATGAAATAAAAAGAACAAAAAAAAACTTTGCTGGAAAGCAAATCAATACTTATGTTTAATATTAAACAAGGTTGAGGATATATACGGCTATGTCGAACATTTTATAACATTCACCATCTTAATGACAAATTAAATGTTCGCCTTAAAGTATGCCTTAATACTTTAACATTTAAACATGTTTGTGTGTGTATTTATTTTATTAATATTTTAGTCCTTGACCATAAATTGGTTGTTTATAAACAAATTTGGTGAAAAATATTTATTACCGATCTATATAGAAATAAAACTATTTAATTTTGAAATGCGTTTTGACTGATATCTCAGTTATTATTGAACCGAATAATTTATATATTTTCAGAATAAAAATTCAGACAAAAATTCCGAAACTTGTTTGCAAAAACAAAGCCTATAGCATAAACCGGGGTATTCAAAAACTATAAAAAGGATTTTCGATCGTTTTATATACATATCATGTATGTCAGTTATTTGTGGGCTTCATAAACGCTATTTCAACCGTCACACGAACGGAAGGCTCATAATTTCTCTAAGAGATTTCACGAAAATTTAACACATCCAAAGAAATGTTTTTGATTTAATTTTGAGGAGTACAGATGCCTAACAACAAAATTTATTAATCAATCAATCAATTGAGATTTAGGTCGCTTTTTTGAAAAATAATGTTAATACTTAATTAAAATTATAATAATTTTACTGCCTACGAAATTTATTAGAAATATTGGAAGTGTTACTCAAATCATAAAATTTTACTTTTTCCTATTAAAAAAACCAGAGAAGAAGGTATAGTCGGTCAAGACCGACCATATGATACCCTAGACCATTGCCTATGTACACCAAAATTCGGGAAGGAGCCAATTATGGACCTATACTTCTATTAAGTGGAAAATAAAAACATACTGTTGCAGAATATTACGTCGATACTAAGCTTCACATGTATTTATGCACTTTTTGGTGATTCCCCAAATTGGGTCTTATATGGGAGCTATGGTCAATTATGGACCAATCTTCATGAAATTTTGCAGGTTCACTCATACTCATATAAATGTTATATGTGTCGAATATTAAATAATTATTAACATTTTTATGGGATTTATGCACGTTAAGGTGATTTTCGAAAGATGGGTTCATATGGTAGCTATGGTAAATTATGGACCGATCTCGATGAAATGTGGGACATAGCTTTATGATTACATAAAACTTATTTATATTAAATTTCATTAAAATATTTACATTTTTAAGGTATGTTTGAGTGTTAAAACTCTATTCGTGGAGACATTTGGATGGGACTAGCGTGAAATAATGGATATCATGACCAAAAACCAAGGGCCTTGTTCCAAAAAATCATATGTACCAAATTCAAATCAAATATATTCTAAAATTGCGACCTGTACTTTCACATCAAGCTTTACATGGACAGCCTGCTAAAACCAGACGGACGGACGGACTGGAAGGGTACACGTTAAATCGACTCAAAAAGTGATTCTGAGTCAAACAGATACTTTAAGGTGAGTGTAGGAAAATCTTTCTCTGCGTTACACATATTTGCAAAACACATAATAACTTCCAGACCACCTTCTGTTGGTGATAGGGTATAAATATCAGACCACCATCTTTAATTAACCCATTCGACTCAAAATTACTTCAAGTCGATTTAGCGATGTCCGTCCGCTCGTCCTTCTGGCTGATATCTTGATGAGTCAAATAATCTTTCGGAATATATAAATGCCTTAAATGTAGTAATATTTTATCATTATAAGGTCTACGCTAGTGTTTGTGTTGTGTAATGTTTAAATGTATGATAATACTATTTGGTAGAGATGATGATGATGATGTTGATAGTTAAAATTTAAACGTATATTGCATAATTCAGCTGCATTACATTATACATGCTAAGTTGCCATCATATGTGTTTTTTTTTTTCAAAAATATACAATATATACATACATATGTATATATACATATAAGAGTTTCTGAGTAAGTGTATGTATGTATATATGTATATGTTTTCTACAAAATGTTTGCTGATTTCTGTATTCATATTTAAAATGTCTTAAATTTTTGTGGATTTTGAAGATTTCAAATGAAATTTTTTTTCGGTAATATTACTGGCATACATATGTATTTTACATGAAATTGAGAGCTATGTGTGTTTATGAATAAGGTTGAAATATTTCTACAAAATACCTGTAGAGGTGGTTATATTAAAGCATAAAAATATGTATAGTACGCGCATAAGTGAATATTTCTAAACTAAAACAACGATAACCATTGAATTGTTTTTTTTTTTTAATAATAAAAAATTCTTAAAGATTGTATAAATTTCAATTCTATACAAAAATGAAAAATATACCAAAATATTTTTATTTATTATTTTTTTAAAATTTTTTATTCATAAGCATTAAAAGTCTAAATGAATACTACCCAGCAAAAACTTTTGTTGCCAAGTAATGAGTTAAGAAGCTAATATAATGCCTTTAC
>MINK01174930.1:0-14729 GCA_001735545.1 Phormia regina
GATTCATATTTAAACGTTTAATTTTTGAGAGAAAAAAATATATTAAAAAATAAAAAATATACTTTTATGTTTTTATTAATTACACTGGTCGACAAAAGCATTTTTTCGTACTTCTTCAAAAAAATAAATACTATGAGGAAGACATCATCTTGGATGATAAAATGGCAATGTCCCCAATTTATCATATAAGAGAAAATAATCAAGTTATGTGTTATATTTTCTTCCTTTTGTTGCTCCCGAGAAATTTCCGCGTTATGAAATAAAAAACTTATATATTGTCATTTTTTATTTGTTTATTTTATAAAATTTTGTTTAGATAATTTTTATTATTTATTGAATTTGGTTTTCCCATTGGCTTAAGCAAATGTTTAAGAAATTTTCAAGGTAAATAAAATTATGGCAAAATTTACAAATATTATTTTTTGTTAAAGGGTATATAAAGAAAAATCAATGGTATTGACTTCATCATAAAGAATCTCAGATTTTATATCACTACTTTATTCATTATTATTATCAGGTATAGTTTTTTATGGGTATGTCTTATCATCAGTCATCAGCATAGAATCACCTTAATTTTTAAAATACTAAAGATTTTATGAAAAGACTTCCGAAAATAGATGAAGAATATAAAATATAAAATTCCGATTTTTATTTATTTTGAGTATAATTCTTAAAGACTATTACAATAATAATAAAAATGCTTTAAAATTTATAAAATTTATATTTTGTTATAAATTTTACAATTTTTTCCGCTAAAAATTCATTTATTTTTTCCTTTTTTGGATGTAATTATTAAGAACTTCCAAAAACGTATAAAATATGTACTTTGCTCCACTTTTGAAGTTGTGAAAATGTTCTCTTTTTGAAGAACTTCCACGTTTTTTGCTGGGTAGTTGACCAAAATTTTCTTTAATGCTTTGGCCATAAATAAATAATATTTTCAAAATGGTTGATATTTTTAATGTTTATCTTGAAAAAATTCTCATAAAAACAAATACTTCAGTTGAGTACCAATTGACACCTAACTCGTCACCAAAGTTCCAATTGAGAGACAGTGGATACCAACACACTATTTAACAGTTGAGAGTCAATTTATAAGGAGAGAGATCAAAAAAAAAACTTACACACGTTTTGCTTTTTCTCTTTATTCCGAAGCAATATTTAAAATTTTTTGGATCTAATTATCTTTAATTATCTTATTATTCTTAATGACAACCATAATGATTTGTTGTAAGTTTTATCGAAATGAGTGACAAAAAGGAATTACGTTTTTAAATTAATAAACAATTTAAAAAAAAAAATCCAAATTGGTCGTATAAATAATTGGCCAAAGAATTAAATGTCTGCAGTCGAACTGTTTCCAATGTTATTAAATAGTATCAGGAGAATTCGATCAATAATAGGAATTGATCATTAATAGGACTTTTGTGAAAGGAGAATTAAAAAGTACCATACAGTTGCCCCAAAATGTCAAAGATTTTAAAAAGAGATGGACAGACTGTTCCAAATAATTTAGTTGAAATTACTATCAAAATCAAATGAGAGGGCTATTGGAAAAGTAATACAAGTTCATAAGTAATGGTCACAAGAATACAAATTATATTTACCTATGATCCGTAGTATATTATCAATTAAATATAAAAACAATGAAAACTCTATGATCAATCGTTAAGATTTTTTCGATAGCACTCCTTAACATGCTTGTTTAGTGAGCAATTAGCAATTCCCTTGAAAGAACAATCAGTGGCTGAGTGGTTATTGTTGAAGGTTATAAAATAGGGAAGTCAATTTCATAGCACATTTGAGTTTGCTGAGTTTCATTTAATCATTGCTGAGAGTGCAAAGAGTACTAAATGCACATTATGGAAATTAATTGTTTGGCAATCATTCAACTTCTTCAATATTAATGTATTAAAATAAAGTTGGGGGAATGATAATTATATTTTTTTACTTTAATTTTTTTATAAATTGAAGTGTAAGGAAAGTGCCCTGCCAGCAATTGGATGTGAGTTTTTGGATTCTTCTATGAAAAAGTGTCTTTTTAGTCACTTTTATATGTTCAAATATCGAAATTACAGAAATTACAATAACAAAATACATTATCATCGAATTATGATCCCAAAATCTTGCTTTAGGCGACTGTTTACTTCCAGAACAAAAAAGACAGAACGATCATGATATGATTCGCTCAGTAAATGTGGAACCTTAAAAGTGTTCAATATAATTTTTTATAGTGACGAAAAGAAATAGTTTAATTGGAAAATAACTTATTTTAATTTCAGCAATTTTTAATATTTTATATTAAAGTGTTATTTAGTGTTATTTATGTTTATAAAAATATATTAAGTTTTTTTATTCTATATTTTTTCTACATAATGTATTTTTATTATAAAAAAGCTATCATTTTTCGATACTTTCCTACATTACACTTTTACACTTCTAAATAACACTAATACGACACTTAGAAAAAGCACTAAAAAGTGTCATCTTAAAACTATTAAAACTGAGGCACGTTTTCTCCCGAACGTTGACTCTTTTGAGACAAGTAAATGATATCTTATTCGATTGTGTAAAACTACTTGTAAAACTACTACGTTTTAGACTAAATTTAGATAGAAAATGTTGGCAGGGTGATAGTATATTAAACTTATATTTCTTTAAGTGCATTATTTTCATTCTCACAAACGCAATTATACTTTAAGCGATTGACAATCCTACTATAAATCTTACTTAACTTAACTTACTTAACAATACGTTTTAGGGTACCGCCATTAACATTAACCAAAAAATTAAAATCAGAATAAATTTAATAATTATAATAATAATAAAAAAATGTTTAAAAAATAAATTTTTATAGAATTTTATAAAAATTTATTGAATCTGATCTTTTGGACCACAGTCCTGTGACCTATGTTGAGACCTGCCACCTCCAATGACAACCCCAAGTAAAAGTGACAGGTTCCTCTCATATAAAGTTCCGGAACTAGGTCCGATTACTAGCCCTAAGATCCTGTCACGTGACTAGTTTTATACCGGTTCTCTTTAGTTTAGGAACTCTTCTAAAATTTGATTTATAATAGTAAATAATGTAACTTTTCATTTTAAAGATTTTCAATTGTAAAAATACGTACCTAGCAAATTACATTACACACCGTGAATACCCCTAATACTTATATGTTAAAGATGAGCATTTTTTTTTCTTTTTTATTGAATATTTATTGTCGTCATTTCATAGTTTATGGTAAGATACATTTGGTTGAGCTAAATTCAAGGTCATTTATGATATAAAATTTTATTTAAATAAAAAAAATTAAATAAATAAATATACGTGTCTGCAACTACACGCAAACCTACATGTGTATGTATTTGTGTGTGCATAAGTGCGATAGTGTTGATGTTATTACTAAATATATTAACTATTTATTTAAGTTATTATTAATTTATGAGATGCAAATTAACAATAAAACAAGACAAAAACTTGAAGAAAAAAAAAAACATAATATTGATGATATTTTTTTTTATAATTTTTTGTATAAAACTAGAGCCATTTAAATTTTAGATTTTCTGCTGATATTTTAATTTATATTTTATTTATTTTTTTGTTTAAATTTATTATACCAGTTTTAAATTTTAGGTCAATATTAATTAAATTATTTCATTTGATTTTTTTTATATATTTATTAATTTATATTCGTGTTCATGTTCATGTCCATGTTCATCTTTATTTAATGTTACCTTCTCTTTATTTGGTTTGGTTTTGTGTCTTTTTTTATGCCATAAAGAAGTGTTTGAAAGATTAGATTTTATTTAAACTTGTAGTTTTTAAATATATTTTTTAATACAATTATGACATTTAAAAAAGTGACAATTTGTTGTTTGAGTTTTTTCTTAGTTATATGTTGCTATCTGTTTAAATATTATTGAATTTCCTTTAATAACTTTATTGTGTGGCCATAAAATAGTATTTATTTATTTATTGTTATTACTTTTATTTTTTTTACTTAATGTTTTTAAATGTTTTTCTTTTTCTTTTTATTTTTTTCTATTTTTCCATTAAACAACTAGTGAGTGAAACTCTAGTTTTTATGGTTTAGTGTTTATTTATTTTTTTATTCATTTGTTTTATATCGATATTCACTATTTTATTTATATTTAGTATTGTTTTTCTTTAAGTTTATTTATTTTTTTTTTGTGCGATTTCCTCATTTGATAGAAATTTTGCCATTTTTACCATAAATTCACATTATTGCAATTCCGGTTCGTTTCAGTTTGTAAATGTTTTATTCATTAGTTTCTGAAATCTCTTGTAAATAAATTGCACTTTTTTTCTATTTGTTTATTTTATTTTTTTGTTTACTCGACTTTTAAATTAATTAATTGTATTTTTATTCCCAAGTAACTAAATATTCAAAATTCAATTTAAACTCTTAAAGTTTTGTACTTTAGGCCCAAAAGCATATCTTAGGCAAAAATAGAAAAATAAATTTATGTTGCACGTTTGCATTTGAAATACATTGTTTTAGTTTTTGTTAAAAGGCAATCACTTTTAAATATTTTAACATTTTTTAGCAAATGTTTATGGGTGTGTAATTTGTTTAAAAAAAGTCTGATATTTATTTAATACAAAAAAATAAACACAAACACATCGATCGCTGTGCTATTTAAAGTTCTAAGAGGGTAAAATAAAAAATTTAATTTTGAATTGAATAAAATTCCAATTTGTATAATTAACGAGATCGGGTTTTATATTCATCTATGCCAAATATTTTATATCCTTCAACATCTTACCAACAAATACAATTTTCGCCTTAAACTATGCTTTCATACATTCACATTCGGTTTATTATAAACCTAACTTGTTGAATTTCAATAGCAAAATTCTCGAGATGATATAGTTTGGTATATATATTGTATATGACAGTTATCGTTGGTCTTCATAAACGCTAAAAATTGGTACTATAGTACTTTTTTTGATGCTACTTAACATTCAAAAGTATTCTCACGTATCATTTGATACTCTCAAACGTTCAGCTTAATATTTAACAACTTGAATTAAAAATTTTGAAATGAAAATATATTTTAAAGTTATATAACCTACGATTTTTAACACTTTTATTAATGGGGTTGCCAGGGCTTAAGAAAAAAGGGACTAAATTGGGCTAAAAGTCCCCAAAAACAAAGCCAGAAAAAGTCTAATATAATATTTGATCTAAATGCATTTATTAGTGAATGTATTGGTGCAATAGTACCGGTTACTCAGTTCCAGTTGAGTACCAATTAAAACCTAATAGTCATCAAAGTTCCTGTTAAGTACCAATTGACACCTAACAATCATCAAAGTTCTAGTTGAGAACCAGTTTAACCAGTTTAATGAGCAATTAGCAACTCACGCGCAATAACAATCGGCACACCAACGCTTATCTCTTGGCCAAAAAAATATATATTTCCTATTTGTTTTTACAAAATTTATTTATTAATACTGAATATGTCCTTACGGGTTAGTTCTGTGACCTATCCCAAAACTGATAAAAAAGGGTGAATTTCTTTCTCCTAGGTCATGTTAAAGGGACTGGTTCTGTTCATATAAAGTATTAGAACCGGTCCCTGTCACTTTGGAACAATCCCGTGACATGTTTTGTGTTAGTTCTTTTCTCTCTAGGGCAGTTATGTTATTTTTGTAGAATGCAGTGTCTCAGGCGAAAGTTTTAGTTAATAACAGGGTGTGATAAACATAAACAAATTTCTATTCTAGCTTTAAAAAAGAAAATAATAATATTATAATAATTTTTGTACAATTTTATGATAATAACATGATAATAACTATTAACTGACAATATTCATGAGTTCGAGAATCACAAAGCTGGCTGATATTTTAAAAATTTATGCACAAATTTTAAGTTAGGATACCCATGCATAACTACAGTTAAGTGGCCCGATTCAAAAATTAAATGGAAATAAATGTGGAATTTTTAAACGACTGATCCGATTTCTATGAAATTTCAGACAGTATTAATAGAGGTGTATGCTAATTAAGGTTTTGAATTTGGACGTTATAAGCATAACGGGCGGATCCAGAGGATTCTAAAGTTGGACCTCGGGTGTTAAAAAAATTTAAAACGATCCAGATTCGTTATATCTCAGCCGATTTAATAGAGTGGGTCCTTCAGGTCGAGATGTAAAAAAACATCGTCGTATTTGTAGGTTATCTTTTTTAGTTTAAGAGATATTTTAAAGTTTAGACAGATATATTTTAAAGATTATAATGTTTAGTTTTGGACCTATCTTGTTAAAGTTTTTTCGCTATAGCAGGTTCAAATTTCACTTGATTGTTTTGAAGTATATTTTATTTTAAAATTTAGTTTACTTTTCTGTTGTGTTTGTTAACTATGTATCAAGTTGAAATGATATTTGATGTCTCAGAAAACAACTTCCACACAGAGTTTTGCGTCTGGGAATAAGACTACAATGTTAAAAATTGTAGCAAAAATTGTGTGCAGTTACGTTTAATCTAACCCTCCAAAGGTTTTAAAATATATTTAGCATTTTTTCTCATACAAAATCATAGAATTAAATAAGATATTTTTCTATGTATGACGACATTTCTGTGCCTTTTCATAACCTATTGACCTTAAAATATCAAAATTAAAATATCATGTTCTGCACAGCACTTTATATGCTATTCTCATCATTTAATAATTATATTTTATCATATATAAATTAATTTTATCATATTATAGAAAGTTTTTATCGTGACGTAAATTAATATTATAATTTCGAGGTAAAATATTTTGATTTCATTTTATCACATATTTATTTTATATATATTATATTACATATATACTCGCATATGTTTAAAGGTAAAAATTCCATCATTGTTTGAAAGCAAATTATAGCAGAAAATTAAAATTCCATGTTTGAGGAAAACATAACATTTTTGAAAAATAAACATTCAACAGTTGTACAAAACAAAATATGATTTAAAAGCAAATAAAAATATTGTCTTAATTGTTGCAGAATTTACTAAATTTGTAAAATTTTCTAAATTTGTGTTAAAATAACTAAATAGTTGTTGAATTAAAAAAAAAAAAAAAAAAAAAATTTGGATTTTTCATAAAATAAGTTGCATATAGAAATATTTAAAAACATATTATAATTGCATTCAACCATATTAAAATTATGATTGAGTGTAATCATTAAATTATCAAACAGAAACATAAACTTTGCTATCATGAACACGATATTATTCAAATCAATTGAAAACACTTATACAAACATTGAATAGTTGTAGTGATCATGCTGTAACACTTATACAAACATTGAATAGTTGTAGTGATTATGTTTGTTTTTTTTCTCGCCATAAGTAATTAAATATTTGCTTCTTTTGTCATTTCTGATTCTTGATCACTAAAATTTAAGTATAAGTATCAGAAAATTTATTTAATTTATAAATTTATTTATTATCTTTCAACTACACTTTCGTTATTTGAAAAATAAATGCAAGTAACTTAAATAACTTCATCTGACTCCTCTTTTGGGCGTGAGTAGTTAAATAAATCAAATATCTATGATGACTCAATTAAAATGTAAAGAGTTTCACCCATCATTAAGATAAAAATAAATACAAAATTCAAAAATGTTTAAAATAACAATAAATAACATTTAAATTGTTTAACAATGAGTAAATAATATTAAATAACAAATTATTTTTTTTAAATACCTAAACCAAAATACAATAGCAAATGCCTGTTATATTAACAAAAAATATAAAGAGAAAAAAATAAAAACATAATTTTATTTTTTTATTTTGTTTATTTCTTTGTTAAGAGAGACAAATAATAGTGAAGAAAAAAAAATAATTTATTTTTGTTTAAAATAGATTTTGTTTGTCTGCTGGAAAAATGAAAGCAGCAACAAACAGCAGCAACTAACTATAAAATGAAAAAAAAAAATGTTTAAATGAAAGTAAAATTGGCATAAAAGTGTTATAATTTTTCTTACAAAACTTAAAGAAATGAATGCATATAATATATATATATAAAAAAAACATAATTTTTTTAACACGCCAAAGTGGAGGTTGTTTTTCTTTTCTTTTGTTTAATAAAAAATTGTTTAAAACGATTTAAAACACACATTTATATGCTAAATTATTATGGGAGCCATTTAACACAAAACCAAAAAAAAAAAAAAAATATGATAGACACAATAATATTTTTTACGAAATGTATGTTTAACTTTATTACAAGTTATTTAAGTTACTCATATAGTTGGTAACTAACTATTGAGAAATTTAAGTTTTGTTTCTATTACCAGGAGTTTTCCAGATATAAATTCTTATAAATAAAATAAAGGTTACTTTATTCGCTACATTTCTAGCTTCTGATACAAGTTAAAAAAATGGAACTTTCTATTTTTCTCCAAAACTATTGAAAATATCTCAAAAGATTGTATATCTGTTGATTTTATTTGGTGCTAATTTCAAACAGAAAAATATGAATTTTTAAGAAACCAATAGCTAATTATTGATACAGCAAAATAATACCCTCTTTAAAATTTTTATAATATTATGGTTACTGGAATAATTTTTATAATTGTAGTAATCAAATTATGATTTTAGTAACTTTTTTTGTCATAATATTCAGACTATATTTTTAATTTTCTATATATCTAAGTAGTGTAATAGCAAAATGATATTTTAATTAATCTTTTTATAATAGTATGGTTACAGAAATAATTTTTATAATTGCAGTAATTATAATATGGTTTTACTAATAAAATATTTATACCCATAATCAACTTATTTTTATAGTAATATACTGAATATTTGTTTTATTTTCTATTTACCTAAGTATTGCTACAGCAAATATAATATTTTTTATGATATTATGATCACTGTAATAATTTATATATTTGTAGCGACTATATTTTGGTAAAATTTTTATTTATTTGTATATTTATTTATTTATTTATTCATTTATTCAATAATCAGATTATTTTTGTAATAAACATGAAACCCATTTGTCATCATTACCAATATTTAAAGAAATAATCTGTAACAAAAATAATGATTGTAATAAAAATATTTTGTGTTTACTATAAAAACAATTTGTTTATAAACAAAAATGATTCAATCCTGCAGACATAATATGGTTACTGCAATTATATTATTTCTGTGGACGTTATAAGGCTTTTTAAACTTGCTATGACTGTCAAGACATACATCATTTTTTCTATTAAATAAGAAAATATTATTTATAGGTTAAGAACTTTATATGTGCAGACCATAATATGATAATATAGGTTAATTTCATGATATGATTTTTTTAAGCTTTTAAAGATTTGTTATCAAGTAAAAAAATATATAGCCCTATTATAGAACGAAAACTTTTGAAAAGTATATAAAACTTTCATTATTCTAAAAAAAATCAAAAGCTATTGGCCAACAATTCCTTAAAACTTAAGAGGAAGCTTTTGAAGAGAATGTTAGTTTTTAAGATAATGAGTTTGTAATTTAATTATTCTGTGTAACTTGTGAATGAGTATTTTCACATATTTGAATTATGCATTAATTTTAATAAAATATCTCTTGTTTTATTGGCAACAAAATTATTTTTAGGACTACCTAGCAAAAACTTTGCTTGCCATGTATTGGGTTAAGAAGCTAATATAATGGCTCTTCACTAATTTCACATTAGATGAATAACTCATTATTTTAACACGGTGATGTCATTAGAGGCAACTACTTACTCTATATTATTACCGGTAGGCATTTCAAACCCAGCAAAAAAAAAAAATTACTGACTTGGATGCAATACAACTGACGGAAGCAACATATTGCTTACTTAATTGCATAAAGCTTCCGANNTATCGCTTATGTAAGCAATGCTATTGCTTCCAAGTAAGCACCATTTTTTGCTGGGAGAAAGTCATTACTTAAATGTCTTTATAATAACTAGTTACCTTGAACCTTATTGTTTTAAAGTATTGCAGAAGTTATTATTAAGTAAATGAATAGTAACTAGTTATATTATCGGTTATAAATAAGTACTGAAATATGGAAAAATAAACAACTGATATATTATTTAAATTTATTTATTAAAAACATATAGTAAAATTAAAGATTATAATTTAACACTGAATTGTCGAAATTATTGTATTTAATGTATTTTCATGTTTAACCGACTCTAAAAGCATAGAGAACAACTAGAAGTCCAAGTCTTTTCATTCGCTCAGAAATAAAAAATTACTTTCTTCACACATATTAATTTGTTCTGTACAAAATTTTACTAACACATTGATAATTGAGTTAGGTTTTTTGAGATCAAGCTCGATAATTTAAATAAAAAGATTGATAAAAAATTATATTTCCAAATATCTGATCTCAATTATTTGATCGCATATCAGGTTAAAAGTATGTCTTTACTAATTTACTTTCATGTAATGCAGAAAGTATGTTGTTATCATTGAAAAGTAACTGCATCCGTAACTACATACCATTATCAAGTTTTTGCTGGGTAATTAATAAAAATTCAAATTTTTGATATTTTCGAATTTAATGATTTTTTTGAAAAACATTGTTTTTAATTTTGTATAAAATTAAAATTTTTTCTTTGAAATCGAGCTTAATATTTTCATAACTCTTGACCGTATTTAAAGGTAATGTAAGTTTGAAGACAATTTTAGTTAGATTTTTTTTTATAGGTTTTTCAATGGAATCGCACAAGTAGTTTGCGAAATATTCTTTTATATATAACGAAAGCTGCTTAATTCTGTGACTAAAGTCAGTTAAAAAAAGTATTTTAGAGCCTTAGTAGTTATGAATGCCGTTTATCCGAATTGACTGAGAAACTCCGTGTCACAGAATCTTTTTTTCTGAATCTTTATTATTAACCAAATACTTTTTAAAATTTAATAGACTTTTTAAAATTTAATTCTATAGTAATAAATTCAATAGCTGCAATCCAATAAAACTTTATAAAAAGAGAAAGCTTTTGAAAGATCGCTTTTAAAGTCCTTAAGTGCAAAGTGCATTAAAATATCGAAAATATATAAAAGATAAAATTATACATTTTGTACTTCATTAAAAGTTCTTAAGTAAGTCTAATATTTTGTAAAGTTTTCTCCCTGTTTATAATATATTCCTTTTCTAATTTCAAAATCTGATTATTGTGGTGAATTTTGACTAAATATAATAACTTCCGCTATAAACGTCTTAAATTCATATATATTTTTAAAATATTTCTAAATGATTTTTTTTATTACAATTTTATGTTAAAACCGTTATAAAACTTGTTATAATTTTCTTATGGAATTCACCCTACAAAACTTCCTTTCTAAAAACTTAACAACCAACGCATTTAATAACGCATATCTCGAATGTGGTTTTAAATTCAGTCGAGCATATAAAAGTAATTAACAAAGATTACATGATAAAACTAATAAAATTAATTTAGTGTTGAACAAGAAAAAAATTTGTAATATGACAATAAATAAAAAAACAAAAAAAAAAAAATTAAATAAAAATTCTGTAACTGAAAAACGTTCAAACTAGACAAATATTTGACGAAAAAATAATAAATAATAATAATAAATTGTCTTCGAGTAATTCGCAAAACATTTTTTAATAAATATAGTTTTGAGAATAATTTGGAAAAACTAAGTTGTGGAGCAGGAAACAGGCGCGGATCCACGGAGAGGGAAAAAGGGAAATTTCCCTCCCAAAAATGAATAATCTTAATGCAAAATTTGTACTAAATCATAATTTAAAAGAAATAGTTGTGAAAAACATTCTATTTTCCTCCCCCAAAAGCATGAGCTAGATCCGCGCCTGCTATTAGAAGATTCGTTATAGAATATTCCATTGTCCATCGATACCTAAGATACAAAAATTAAAGCTGATATTTTATAATGATTTTTGTTTAATATGGCTTTCTCTTAAGATATGTTTGCATTTATCAAATTTTTTACTAAATTTGAGTGACCACAAGTTTTACAAAAAATTTAGTTTGGTGTTGTTTGATGTTGCAAATGTTTTCTAAGATAAAACAGCGTCAAACTAGATTCGATAAAATATATTACTCATGAAAATGTAAAATATATTTCCCATTATAAATTTAAAAAAGTTTAATATCAAATATTTACTTAGTCTGAACATACCCTTACAGCAAGAGCAAATAATATTTTTTGCAAAACAAGTGTTCCTTCAATTTTGCTCAAATATTTGCCTAGTGTGACCATAGCTTTTGAATAGTTTAATGTTAAAACTTTATAAAAACGTTTAAAAATATTAATTTTTGATATTTACCGATTTTTTTGTCAATTCAAAAAACATTAAAAATTTTTTTAAACTAAATTATTTTTTATAGCAAATTCTTTGAAATCAGCTAAAGAATTTTTTTCATACATTAATGATTTGTTTTAAAATAGTTTTTTTTTTCAAAAAACCTGGTGTGAATTTTAAACAATAAAACCTTCACTTTATTATGTTGTATAACCAACTGTTTTTATACATTTTATTTTTAAATTAAACCAAACAAAATGTCAAAGATGACGTTTGTTACCTTGACAAATGCAAAACATCTTTAAATTTAATAAAAAAAAAAACGATTATAAAAAATTAATGACATTTAAGCAAAGTTGTCATATAAAATTTTACATATCATTGGAAAGTAGATTTTAATAAATATTCGCTTAAGGAAATAGAAGAAAAAGGTCTCAAGTAATCAAATATTTCAATATTGTCTTAATAAAAAGAATTTTAATATTTAATTTTAATAATTAAAGCAGCTAAAAATATGGAAATTTATTTTTTTCAGAATTTTAAATGAACCACATTGTTAGTTATTTATTAGTAACAGATGGTTTTTTGAATTTTTTGCATCGACTTACTAAGAATATTTTGGTCCTAAAACTTGTATTTCATAAAGATAAATTTGTCTCAAAAAACATACTATAATAAAATTATCATTTTATGCACATCTTTGTTACATCGAAATATTTAAAGAATAACGTGTCATGTTTTATTTGCATTGAAATAATATACATTATTACAGCAACCATATTTTCGTTGTCCTAATAATATATTCGTTACCGTAACACAATTATTTCTGTGGAAAACATAAAGCATTTTTGTCACAACTAATATGGTTACTGCAGCGAACCAGATCTGTAAATGAAACATTCTTTTTTAATATTAATTCGTTGCGAATTAGCTAAATATAGAATATTTTTTACAACAAAAGCATTTTTTAATGAAATTTGAATCAATTCAAACGAATTAGGCAAAAATTCAATTCGTTTTCAATACAAATGAATCGGTGAAATTAACTGCAATCTGTTTCCAATTCAAATGAATTTGATTTCATTGAAATGAATTAGAACAATAAATTTCAATGAATGATTCAAAAATTAGTTGCAATCAATCAAATTCTTTTTGAAAAAACAAACTTCGAACACCATGTTTTCTTTGATCAATCGCGGATCCGGCAAGGTTTTTTAAATTTTTGTACTGAATATTTTCATTTTGGTAGGATAATTTCAGATATTTTTCATACCGCTTAGATCTGCTCTTGAATTTTATTGATTGCAACTAATTTTTGAATAATTCATTGGAATTGCTAGTCATTGTTCTAATTCATTTGAATGAATTCAAAATCAATTTGAATTGGAAATGAATTGAAATTCATTTTTGAGAGACCCGTTCATTACTCCAATTGCTACAAATTTCTTACTGAGAAATATCCGGCTCCTACAACTATAACATGTTTGCTGTAAATAATGTAAATTATTTTAGTGACTACTATAACAACTATAAGATGTTTCCTAGTGACCATAAACAAAAGCTAACTAATTTTTTTTTATACTGAGAATTTTGTATTCAGATTATAAATAAATTTCCTAAACTTTTTTCTCTTTTTTATTCAAATATTTAAGATTTTTTCTAGATGGATGGACATGGGAAAATTTTCTGTACAAATCGTATAAAAAATTGTATTTCCCTGTGTTTCCAGCTGGAACTTTAATAACAAGTTAGGTCCCAATTGGTGTCTTAACACCAATTACCGGTTTATTACCGTAATTGTTATAATTATATAATTATCACATGATTCCTGTAAATAATGTTAAATATATTTTAAACATGTTATGTTTGTCATAATCTGTAAATAATATAAATTATTCCAGTGATTATAAACACTTTCCTGTGTTATTAAAAAAAAATATTTTAACCATTTTTTTAGATTAATTATATAGGTTTTCGGCTGGAACTTTAATGACAAGTTAGTTCTCAACTATAATGTGATTCCTATTAAAATAATGTTAATTATTCCAGTGACCATAATCAAAAGTTTAAACATGATATGTTTGCTGCAACAATGCTAGCTATATATATAAAAATTAAAAAAAATTCTTATCAAATTTCAACTGGTTTTTAGCAGGAACCTTTGTAACAAGTTAGGTCTCAATTGCTACTTAACTGGGTACTGAGAGATTGGTTCATTATTGTTATTGCTTTTAATTATTAGCAGGGGAATATTTGGCTACTATGACTATAACATAACTCTTGTAAATAATGTTAATTGTTCCAGTGACCATAAACATAATTTTAAACATGATATGGTTGTCGTAACAATGCTAGCGTTTTTTTTTTTTCAAAGTAAAGACTTTATTGGTGAAATAATGCAAAAATTATAAATTTTATATGCTTCTCTTTTATAACAAAATAATAAAGATAT
>MINK01174933.1:765-12338 GCA_001735545.1 Phormia regina
CTTTCCTCTAAATTCCTTTCGTTCACATTTCGATTAATTTCTTTCTATATTTTCGATAAAATTTCTTTCTTAATTGTGACACATTTTCATTTTAAAATCCTTGCAAATAATGCTACTACATAATATAATTTATCGAAATAGTTTCTGGATCCTAATTTCATTGAATTAAATTAAAATCTAATAAAAATGATATAGCATTAAAATGATAATAATCATTTACTTTATGTTCAGTTTTTAAGGGAATTTCATAAAAAAATTAGAAACATAATTTGTCTTCTTAAGTGAAGGGTATATAAGAAAAGTTACAAATCAGTTATGGTGTTAAAATAATTCATTCGTTTTTAATAAAAGTTTAATAAAAAAAAAAAATAATAATAATACAACCACAACAACACAAAAAAAATCACATTAAAACAAACTTAAGACAGTAATAAAATTGACAGTAAATCAATCAAAATTGATTCGAAATAAAGTGGTCGAAAACAAGACGTCAGTAATAAAAATAAAAATAATAATAAAATAATTTTTGCGTTACAATGTAGTCGTTGTTTGGCACTCACTCATATGACTTTATTTTATTATCGACACAAAAATACATAATAATAATGAATTATTTATAATTTAACTTGACAGACTTTGGAGTAATTCAAGCAATTTTTAATTTATTTAAAAAGGAAAAATATATACAATATAATATTTATTTTGCCCTTAAGGCTATAAAAATATTTTTAAAAATTTAATTACAATGTTATTTTTCTCTATATTTTTCTTTACAGGTCAGTTAATGTTTTTTTTTTAATGAAATTATAAAATAAAGAAGCCGACAATAAACACTTAATGGTGGTAAGTTTTAAAGTAAAAAACTAAAATTAATTCTTTGTCACACATTAAAAATGCAAATAATAAATAAGATTTTTTTATAATATGTAAACACTTTACCTTAATAAAAAGAAAAATTATTAAAGAAATGTTGTCTACTAATCATAATATAAAACAAAATTCTAGCAGACTTGGGCTTTATAAATTCTATGTAGAAAATGCTATATAAAAGGTATTATTTGTTAAATTGAAAGAAAGATTTAAGTCTTTATATTTCGATTAAATATATTATTTACAGAAATTCTTATGCTTTGTCACATTACTTTCTCTACTTACTGTATATATTTCAAAGTAGTTCATTAGTTTTTTTTCCTTGATTTCTTTAACCAAAACTACCATCACCTGCATATTTAACCATTTAACTTTCATAAATCAGGCTTCATCCACTTAAACATAAAATATCAATTAACCTTTTAATATATAAATAAATATTTATAAATTAAAGAAAAAAAAAATAAACATTCTCGTGTTTTCAGCTTAACAAACCAACAAAAAAAAAGGAAAAAACTTCATAAAGAATTTTACAATTCTTCATAAAAAGTATCTTAAACAAGGCACACAAAATACCAAAATGCTTCTGAAAAAGCCTTATAAAAGAAAAAAAAAGTAAATGCACGCAAAATGGTAATCATTTCACTGCTGTAGTCATGAGTTATACAAAAATACGAATCAAATTAAAAAAAAGGGTTTAAAATTAATTCATTTACTGAACACTGAATACACAGAACTTTGGCATACTTATGAGTATTTTTCTTTTTTAATTTTATTATAAGGACTTCATCATGCAATTTTGCATAAAGAAAGAACTCTAGGCCAAACAAAAAATAAAAATAAAAAAATCGAAAAGAAGTGCTATAAAAAATTGGCAAAAAAATTACTGTTGCATGTTAAAATTTCATTTTATTTTCTGTGCATTACATTTGAGAAGGACATTGTGTGTAAGCCAAAAAAATAAAGAAATATCCTGTTGCAAAGCAACCATATGAAAAGAAATAAATTTATTACTTAATAACGTTAAATTAAACAATCCTTTAGCGGCAATATATGGTGAATGTAGTTTTCTTAATTGTTTGGTAAATACACAATCGATATGAAAAAAGGAGAAAAAAGGATTTTATTACATTTTAAGCGTTTTTAAGAACTTTAGGTCAATTACAAAAGAAAAATACCAAAGGAAAATTAAAGAAAAAAAACATAAACACCTTTAGAACCTATTACTTGCTGCCTTTGTCTTTTTGAAAATATCTGATAAATTCTTTCTTATTATAAAAATTCTTTTTTTTATAGAAAATTTCCAATAAAATTTTCGATAGATTGTTATTGGATGAAACATTTTTTGTGAATATATTTATTCGAATAAAAATTTCTATTACTTTTTATTCGAGAGAAAATTTGCGCTAACTTTTTATTCAAAAGGAAGTTTCGATAATTTTTTATTCGATGGAAAATTTTCAAAAAATTTTTAATCAATTAAAAATTTTCGATAAATTTTTATTCGATCAAAAATATTTGACAAATATTTATTCGAAAGAAAATTTAACGTTTTCCATATAAAACTTTCGATAAATTTTAATTCGTTAGAAAATTATTGATTACAAATTTTCGATAAATTTTTGTTGTATAGAAAATTTTGTGTGAATATTTATTCGATTAAAAATTTCCATTCATTTTTATTCGCGAAAAAATTTGCGCTAACTTTTTATTCAAAAGAAAATTTGCAATAAAAATCAATTAAAAATTTTCGATAAATTTTTATTCGATCAAAAACTTTTGATAAATATTTATTCGAAAGAAATTTTTATATAACGTTTTCCATATAAAACTTTCGATAAATTTTAATTCCATAGGAAAAATTTGATTAGTATTCCTTTGTTAGAAAACTTTCGATAAACTTTCCTTCTTTAGAACATTTTCGAAAACATTATATTCGACAAAAAAAATGTTCGATTAATTTGTTTTCGAAAGAAAGTCTCGATAACTTGTCATTATTTTTTAAGCGTTTTTAAAAATTTTAGGTCAATTGTAAAAGGAAAATATCAAAGGGAAATTAAAGAAGATATATAAATACTTTTAAATCAATTATTTCTTCTGTTCCCCTTCTAAATAAAATATATATTTAATAATGTCTTTCTTATTATAAAGATTCTCTTTTTATGAAAATTTCCGAAAACATTTCTGATAAATTTTTATTGAATGGAAAATTCTGTTTGAATATTTATTCGATTAAAATTTTCCGTTCATTTTTATTCGAGAGAAAATTTGCAATAATTGTTTATTCAAAATGGAATTCTGATTAATTTTTATTCGATGGAAAATTTTTAATAAATTTTTATTCGATCAAAAATTTCTGATAAATATTTATTCGAAAGAAAATTTTATATAACGTTTTCGATGTAAAACTTTCGATACATTTTAGTTGGATAAAAAATACTTGATTGATTGGTCCTCATTAGAAGATTTTCGCTTAGCTCTCCTAGTTTACAATATTTTCGATTTCTTTGTATTCGATAAAAAATATTCGATTAATTTGTTTTCGATAATAAAAATTGTGTAACATTTTATTCGAAAGAAATTATTGATAATTTTTCAATATTTTTAAGCGTTTTGTTTTTAATTTTAGGTGAATTACAAAAGGAATAAATACCTTTAAAACAAAACATTTTTTCTGTTCACCTTTTTTGAAAATAATAGATAATTTCTATATTATGATAACAGGCGCGGATCTAGCTCAAGCTTTCAAGAATGAATTTCACATCTATTTTATCAAATTTTATGATTAAGTACACATTTCCCATTAAGAGTTTACATTTTGGGGAGGGAAATTTCCTTCCCGTGGATCCGCGCCTGTATTTTAGAAATTCTCTTTTTATAGAAAATTTCCAATAAATTTTTTTGCAAAACTTTTATTGGATAGAATTTTGTGTATAAATCTTTACAAATTTGCATTAACTTTTACTTAATAGAAAAATCGCGATAACTATTTGTTTGAAAACAAAAAAACCAATAACCTTTTTCGATTAGTTTTTATTCGACAGAAAATTTTTCGATAAATTTTCTTTTGATAGATTTTTTTTTTAATTTTTATTCCATATAAAACATTTGACAAATTTTGCTTCGATAAAAAAATTCGTAACTTTATATACGATAAAAAAAAGTGTTCGATAAATTTTTATTGGATAAAAAAATATTCGATTAATTTAAATATTCGATTAAAAATTTGAGATAATTTATTATTAAAAAAAATCGATAAATTTTCATTCGAAAAAATTTTCAATAAATTTTTATTCGATAGAAGATTTTTAATATTTATTCGAGAAAAAAATTTATTCGATTAAAAATTTTTTTTATAAGTTTTCGATGGAAAATTCAAATATTTATTTGATAAAAATTTTACGATAAACTTGGTCGGGGTTCACACACAGCAATTTTTCTTGCCGCAATTCTGACTTTGTAGAAGGGAGAGGTAAAGAGAATGTAAAAGTTTAGAAATCCCTTCTCCTCTCTCTCCTATAAACTCAGAATTGTGGCAAGAAAAATTGGTGTGTGTGAACCCGGGCTTGTATTCCTTTAAAAATTTTCAATTAATTTTTATTTGATATAAAATTTTTGATAACTTTATATTCGAGCTATATTGCTCGATTAAATTTTATATGATAAAAATTTTCAGTAATTCTTATTCTATAGAACGTTTGCGATCATTTTCGCTAAATTTTCTCTCTATAACACATTTTCGATTACTTTCTTTAGTTAAGCAAAAAGTAAGCAATTATTTAATTGTCGACAAATATAAATGAAGCAAATATTCTGTTTTTTTTATTTTTAGTAAATATTTCTTTAAATTAAAAAAATAAATCTCTAAAAATTCTTCTTAAATAAATTTAATAATATTTTTGAGACATAAATATTTTTAATTGTCGTTTAAATAAATAAAACTAGATGATATGAAAATAATCAATATATATATATTTTTAAGTGGTATGAAATCTGTTTTAGTACAATTGAAATTGCATCTGCTTTTGATACTCCTACTCGGTGACAATTCTGTTGTTGTTGTGTTTATAAAACAAATAAAATACAAATAAATATATACATGTACATTGTACTATGTATGTATATATGTATGTACTTATAAGAAACAAGAAAAAGCTATAAATAAAAACAATATGTGGCACAGTACTCTTAATAAAAAATTATATGCACAATGCAAGTTTGTATTAAATAATATATTTATGTATAATATTTGCACATAAGTATTTTTACATAGAGTATTTATTATTATATATAAAAAATTTAATATTTGTTAAGTGGCAGGAGAAAAATAATAAATTAAATCATTTATATGTATGAATATTGAAAGTCTCCCACATTCATACATAAATAAATAATATTCTCTAAAGTATCATATAATTTTAGGGGACAGACAGGACAAAATTTATATTTATAATTTTTTTTTTTATATAAAAATTAAAGTAACTAAATTAGAAATTTAAAATTATGTAATTATAATATTTTGTACAATTTTTTAGGGGCCGAAAGAAGTTCTTTTTTATTTTTGAAAAATTACTATATTAAACAGCAATAACAGTTGGGTATAGTTATTCCCACTCGTGGAAAAACCCATAAACATACGAAAGTAGGGACCATACGTACAAAAATTGCGTACTATGATTTTTTCTAGGATGACACATTTTCTTTAAAAAGAATTACAAAATTTTTAAGTCCTTCTGGGAATAAATTTGATATCCTGGAGAAAAACTTAGTACATAGATTTATTATATTTGAGCTCTAATTTGATACATAGCCAGCAAAAAACAATCAAGAGCTTTAAAAAAAAAAAAACATTTTTTACCAATGCAAAAGGTGAAACAAAGTGCATATTTTGAATTTTTTGGAAGTTCTTAATAAATATTTTTAGGAAACAATTTTTAATAATAATAAGAAAAAAATATATATAAATTTTTATACCCTTTACCACAGGTGTAAAGTCGGAGAGCAAAAGTTTATGTGTTAGAGAATCTTGTAAGAAATGATGACGATTTAACCATGTTCGTCCGTCTGTATGTCGGTTGAAATAGCGTTAATGAAGCCCACCGATAACTGTCATATACAACATGTATATCAAATGGTCGAAAATCCTTACGAGATTTTTTCTATTGAAATTCAGCGAGATATGCGGTTTCCAAAGATTTGTATATAATAGGGACTTGGTTTTTGCAAAGACGGCTCAGACATAATTTTCTGAATTTTTGTGCTGAAATAAATCGGTTCAATAATAACAGAGATATCAGACAAAAGGCATTTTTGATTTTTTCAAGCCCTTGTTCATGGCAAAAATTTTTATTTTTATATAGATCGGTTATGAATATTTTCATAATATTTAGTTTTTTCGAATCAAACAGATTTATCAAAAAACTGAAAAAATTATATTAAACACAAAATGACATTATTTATGGAATTTAATCTATTAAAATAATTATTTATAGATTTAATGTAGGTAACATAGGGTTCAGCTTAATAGTTTTATCACCCATTTGTTTCAGAAAATTGAACTTTCGACATAATACGACATATAAATGTTCTTCAAATTTAACTTTAATAAATTAGTATTTTTAATATAACTCAGAATTATTTCTTGTCTGAATATATAGTCATGTTAATGGTCTTATGATCCAAAGGAAATATTGTCACAAACTCAAGATTTTATAAAATTTTAATTAATTTGTTAAATACCTGTCAAAAAATAATGTTCAAAACAGTAACTAAGAAGCTAAACTTGGAATCCAGAAATAGAAAGTCGGATGAGTCCAATAAATGTTCCATCTTTAATACCTATTTAGTTTTAAAACAAAGCCCAACTAATAATCACTATTTTTGATGTTATTTTTTCGTTCAACTTCCCAGCAAAAACTTTTCGGTTTTCGTTAATGAAAACTACTTATTAAAGTACTTTCTTGGTAATGAGACGTCATTATTATTTGCATTCTCTAGATTATATAAATAATTACTCAATAGTATAATAGCATAGTAAGTAGCAATCACTTGGATAAGTTGGCTAGAGCGTAGGTTTAGAAACCAGAAGGTCGTTGGTTCAACTCCACTCTGTTACTATTATTAGTTTTTTTTTAACAAAATTCATTTTATGCTAAAAGAAGTTGTGTAGCATTAAATATTAAGTGCGATATGGTGAACTGAGTAAGAGTAAGACGTTAGTTATTAAAAACGGATAGTTAATATAGTCAAATCTCATTGAAGGCAAACTTTATTCGTTTTTTTTACTCTTATTTTTGTAAAGGCACATGCTGATTACATTTTTGTATGCAACACTTTGATCCGGTTGTTGCTTATATCTGATTTTTTTAATTTCAAGAATAATAATTATTTTCTGTCCTTGGACAAACTTTGAATTTAAAATAAAAAAAAAACTGTATAATTATAATACCAAAAAATGCTTTTAATTGCTTTAAACATGCAATATCTTAATAATAATTATATCAAAAATGTGTATTAATTTTTTGGAATTTTTTTTTTTTAAATTTTGATTTAGTTCAGTTCTAGTCTATTTCTAATTTATTTTAGTTAAGCTCAGCAAAAACTTTGGTTACCAAGTAATGAGTTAAGAAACAAATATAATGTCTTTGCACTACTTACACGTTAGCTGTATAACCCATTATTTTAATACGGTGATGACATTAGGGGTAACTACTTATCTCACTGCAATACTCAGATGTCAGTTGTTCCGTAACTCATTGGTTGTAAAATATTACTGAAGCCATTAATTAAAACAAAAGGAATCAGTTAGACTTTTTTTAATTTTATTAAAAATATAAAAAAGAAATCATACAATTAATAATGTTTAAAATAAATATATACATGATTTATTCTTCAATTAAAATATACATACCATAACCTTCCAACAGTTCTCTTCCGCATATTGTCAGTCCGTACCACAAATGAATTAAAATCCTCACCATAGTTGTACACTGTTTCCCGGAACCGACTGCACCATATGTAAACACAATTGCTTGAAATAGCTTCATCTCGGGAACTGCTCTTCGCAAAAATCTGAAAATATACAAGATTTTAATCCGGTTTTAGTGTTATCCGAATGTAATTAATGAAATTTTTTACCTTTGTTTTATTTAACTTTAGAAAAAATGTAAATCCGGCCAATTTTTGGTAATTGAACTGTTCACTTCTTCACTTTAGTCCTCTAGATTTAACAAATTATTGCCTATTATAAAAAGAACAATAAAAATGTACAATATTTTGCAATAATATTTTGACACTTACCATAATTTAAGAAGAATAATCAACAAATAATTGAAAATGATAAAAATATTTTCTTATTTAATTTAGTTGTGTATTTTTAAATGTCCAGAAATTTTATTTTGAATATTTTATCAAATAATTTTTTATTATATTTTTGTTTTTCACATCAAACATTTTATCAAAGACAACAATTTATTCAGTTTTTAAACCTTGTCATTGAAAGGTAACTACATATGTAATTACAGGCCATTACCAAGTTTTTGCTGGGAAGTATCAGCTTAGTTGTAGTTTAGTTCTAAATCGTTGTTAATTATTTTCTAGTTCAGTTTCACATAGAACAATTCTAATTGATTTCTAGTCATGTTTAGTTCTAGTACAGTTATAATTCAATTCAAATGTAAATTGTTCTTCAAAAAGCTACTTGTTGTATTGGTGAAATCAATTAAAACTTTGAAAATAAGCAAATCAAGATTTTAAAGTTAAAATTGACTCTTTATTATATTGATGTTATATTAAAACAAAAAATTATAATCCACTATAACTATACAAAACCTTATTTTCTTAATTATACAGCAACAATTTTTTTATAAATATTATTTTACACAACATACAAAAGGTGTTTTATAAAATACACTTCTAAATATGTATAACCAAGAAAAACGTAAATAATTGGATGTAAAAAGTCTACTTAATAATAACAACAAATATATTATGCATAATTAAACACATTACTCAATTGAGGGTTAAGAATAATGAGAATAATTAAAATTATATCCTTAAATAGAGCTATAAATACTATTTAAACCTTAACAAAAAAAATAACAACCCACACACAGACGGAAAGAATTATTTTAAAACAACTGAAAGAAAAACTTAATAAGAGTTGAGAACAAAATTTGGCACCATTTTAAGTAGAATGTTTAAAAGGGATGTTTAAACAAAACACACATACTCTCAAATATAAACAGTAACAACAATTTTCTATTTATATACAGACATACATATGTATATTTATAAAGTTAAAGTGAAGTTTTTTATCATAGAAAAAAAAAACGAAACGACAAAATGTTAAAGAGAACGAAAGAAAAAACAACTTCAAGGAAAAAAATATTTACAAGTCTATTTAATAAGACACGTAATAATACTGAATACCTTGAGTGTAAGCTTTGCGAATGTTTTGTTATGTTTGTGTACAAATAGATTTTTGTGTATGTGTGTGTGTAAAAGTAAGTGAATTCGTGCGTTTGCATTAGTAGAAATATAGAGCAAGGATATATTTTATTTGTATACATTTTAAAACGTACATACAAATAATTATATAATATTTTATATTTTTACGTAGTTTTCTTCTTTTCGAAGAAACGTTGTTATTTATGTTTTTCTTTTTGCTTTTTTTCTTTAAAATTTCTTGGAAAAAGTACATATTTATTGTTGTTATTTTCATCTGCCGAGTAGTAGAAAAGAGTGCAAAAATGTTGCTTAATATTTTTAAAATTTCTTTTTTTATGTTTTTTATTTTTATTTTTATTTTGTTAATAACAATGTTGCCTGGTAATATATTTTAATTAATATTTTCAAGTGTTTAAAGAACTACAATAACAAATATTTTATGTAAAGGATAAAATATAGTGAAAGAAATATAAGGAGGTAAATTAATAATATTAAATAAGGAATTATTAATTAAAAAAACTTAAACTGCTAAAAGTCAAACTATAGTACTAATTTAAATTTAATTTTGAATTAAATACAGTTTAGTATCAGTTGCAGTTTAATGGCAAAATTAAATTTTAAAATTTAACAAAATTATTATAATTTTATTATGTACTCATGTAAATTGAAACTTAAAAAAAATTAAATTATTAAAATTTTTTAACATTTCCACTTTAAAATTTCTCTCAGTGTTAAAATTCATTAACTTAATAGATAACATTAACCACGTTTAATTTTCTGTTATTATTTTTATGTTCCCCTTTTACCTTATAGACATCAACCAGTAAGCCAAAATACTTTCAACTAAACTACATAAAACAATTTTATCGACTCTGTCTTTCTGTTTCTCTCTCTTGCTCTTAAATGAAGCACATTTAATCTCACTATCTCTTTCTTTAATTCTGTCCAAAAAGTCTGGTCTAGTTAAATGAGTAGTAGTATTTAGCAAAATGTACGAATGAGCCAGTTGTAGTTGAAGTGAGTGCATTAACATCATCATCATTCCTACTTTTACTTTAATTAATCCTTTATGCTTTGTAACTGTAATGTAAACACACAGTTATACTTCCAAACATGTACAGAGATACACAGACTTACATCACACATACAAGTAAATACAGGAAAGACTTCAAACCAGCGGTAAATGTACAATATGCTCTGTTACCCTCTCTGTGCTATACCCAGAGAATATTTTTTTTTTCGAGACATTGCTGCAAATAAGGAGTGCGTTGGAAAAAATCTTTATATACATAAATTTTAATTTTTTTTAGAAACGATTGATCAAAGAGTTTTTTGTTTAATTGATAATATACAATAGATCATAGAAAAATATAATTTTCATTCTTCTAACCTCTATTTATGAACTTTTCCGGTAATACCTCTTTGGTCCTCTTTAATTTTCATTTCACAAAAGTCTAATATCTCGTCACTGGTCTTAGCTCCAGATAAATAAGAGAACTGACCTCTCTTGGTAAAAAAAAAACTATGTAATTCTTTTGGTACCACTCCAGAGCGTTCTTAAGTAGTAAGATGATGCCAAATCGCAGCAAAAATATGTAGACCTATTGTGCTCTCTCATGAAAGAAAAAAAATATTTTTGGAACATTCTTTGCTTTATTTTTCAAATGACTTTCTTCTTTTGCCGCATTTGCATAAATCTTGCGGTCCTAAACTTATTCCCGAGAATCATCATCATCATCATCATATAAATTTTAACCAGAAAGCTGCAAAAAATCTGTCAGTACATACGTTTCGTCGTGCAATAGAATTTTTGTATGAAATTTTATTTTAATTTCCGTGCCCCATTATTGGCTTAAATTTTTTTTGTAGCATTCCAGTCATTTTGAATTCAATATATTCTTAACTCTGGATTAGAAGTAGCTTGAGTACTGAGTTAACAAGGATGCTTTTCTTGTAGATATGTTTGAAATTCTTTTCAATATGCTTTCAGTTTTCATGGACTTCAAAATATCATGTGGACCATTTTTCTCCCCGAACCTTGTTTTATATCAGTGGTAGAATTTTCCTGATATTATTTAATAACATTGGAAACAATTTGACAGCAGATATTTGATTTTTTGGCCAATTATTTGTAGGACTAATTTGGATTGTTTTGAAATTGCTTTTCGTCACTCACTTTGAAGAAACTCACAGCAAATCAATATGATTGTCATTAAAAATAATAACTGACATATTTTTGAAAGATAACGATATCA
>MINK01174936.1:0-15639 GCA_001735545.1 Phormia regina
TATCTATCTATCTATCTATCTATCTATCTATCTATCTATCTATCTATCTATCTATCTATCTATCTATCTATCTATCTATCTATCTATCTATCTATGTATCTATCTACCTATCTATCTATCTGTCAGTTTGTCTGTCTGACTGTCTATCTATACAACACCTATACATCAACAAAATGCAAGTTAACAGTGAGGGAGTCCAAAAGAACCAAAAACATGTAATATTTAGCCACAAAAATATAAAAAATTCAAAAGAAATTATAGTACGGCCGAAAGAAAAAGAAAAAAACGGGTGTATCCAATAGCAAAATATTCAATCTTTGGGAAGATGAAAACCCCGGCAATGTTCTGTTTGGCATTACTTGAAACTTACTACTAAACCAAATGTATTTTATATTTTGGCTGTAATTATATAAATTGATAACTTGTTAACTATTTTCTACTCTTCCTTCTTTTCCCTTCCCAACCTCGTTTTCAATGCCATTTTTCTATTCATAATTTATTAATTATTTTTTTATTTCCTTTTGTAACCATGATCATGGTGTTAAATTGTACTTTTTTAATTATTATTTTTAAACATAAATTGTATACAAACATACTTACATAATTTTTATTTTTCATTACTATAATTTATTACTCTTTGTAGCTTATAATTTTTCATTAGTACACCATGGCAAAACAGTCAACATTGTTCTTGTGACGCAGCGTCGAACCGGGAACGAGGGGGTCTTATGGCTGGAATGTATGCAACTTTAATTTTGTTATGATGTTCCATTTAAAATGAAACCATGAAACCCTAATAATTGTCTACGAAATGAAACGAAAATACAAAAATAAATAATAAAATAAAATGAAAAGAAAAGAAAACCTTAACAAAAGTTTCAAACTGTGAAATGCATTCTTATTTATGGAAAATTATTAATGAACAAAATAAAATTTTATATATGTATATGAACATTAGCAGCATTTCTGGAAGACGTGGAAAATATATATAAAAAAAATACATAGAATTGAAGAAATTTATAACAAGAGTGTTTTAATAAAAATGATAAATGCATACAAATTGAAAAAGTGTTTTATTTAAATGTAATTATTATTTTTTATTTACATGCATTGTTAGGAATATTTAATTAAGAAACGTTTTCTTCCTATATAATTGTGAAATATGTAACAGAGAGCAGGTAATGGCGTTGGCAGATTTAATGTCATATGTTTAACTGAGATAAACTTAATAGAATTATTTTTAAAGAAATTTGTATCTTTTATCAAAAGCCAAAATCATTTCAGGCAAATTTAGTGCATAGAGGATATGGTTCGAAGGACCTTTGTTGATGAAGATGATTTATATTGTGTACCATATCATATCTAGTAAAAAAAAACCCAATAAAATTAAAAAAGAGCATCTTATAAATTTAAAAGAAAATCTTAAAAAAAAATCAATTTCAACAACCTTGAATAGTAAAAAATGTAAAAACTAGTAAAAAGAAACGCACAAAATTTAAAACACAAAAACAAAAAAAAACATATTTATTCAAGCGGAAATTCAAATCAATTCAAAATAAATCAACTCTTCTAAATGATTAAATATGAACGAATCTGGTAAATGTAAGAATAAAGAATGAAAAAATAAATGACTGGATGACTGACTGATTGCTCACCACAGTTTTGCATAGTATATGTAAGTATTTGTGGTTAAATACTGATGCCCTTGCCTTATATACATATATACTAATTTTTGTTCACTTTGACAAACCAACTTAACTGTCATTTTGACAGTTCTTTAGAGTTCTTTTATTTTATTTTTTACAATCGTTTTAGTGTTTTTTTTTTTTGTTTTTTGACTAAATAAAAACAAAACAAACAATAAGTAGTATACCCAACAAATTTAGATTTTAAATAAAACAAAAAATACTTTTTTTATATTTCTAACTGCGCTTTTGTTTGTTTTTATTTTCATTAAACTTTGTCGAGCTTTTTACTCTGAAGTACTTTGAAAACACTAAAAAAACAAAAACATAAGCATTATATTACATTCATTGCATTCAGTCATTCATTCATTCATTCACTTAGTAAAATCATTTATTTATTCTTTTTCATTCATATGTAGTAAGTAAGTATTTGCTTTTTCAACAATAAATATAAAAGAAATCAAATGAATTATACGACAAATAAAAAAACAACAACAAGAACAACCTCATGAACTCTTATAGACCCCCAGTGTTGCATTAAGTTCACACGATTTATTTATTATAAAATAAATCTATTATTTGCCTTATTGCTGGAAAATGCAATGCGCACAAATGAAAAGCAAACGTTTGCTACTTATTTCATTATTTATTTATTATTTAATATTCGTAATTTATTTATTTATAAGGTCATTTATATAAATAATAGAAAATTTGCCAATTGTTTTGAGAAAACAATTTTTTGGTAAAAGAAAATGTATATTTTACGAGCTACAAGGATTTATTGAATAAAAAACGTATTATATAAATTAAAATTTAATATTAATTTATATTTTGTCACATGACTTCTAAAGAAAAGGAGGATCGATCAAATATGAAATTTTGCATGAGTAAAGATAAGAGATGTGTTAACATTTTTTTAATAATTTTTAAAATATAGTTTTCGGAGATTATTTTCGGTTTAATTTTTGTTAGTTTTATTTTGACCTTTGAAATCTTAAACTAAATTAAATGAATAAATATAATTATTTACAGTCCGGAAAAAGACATGGATCTAATGGTCGATGTTTGTATTAAATTTCATTGAAATCAATGATCAGATTGCTGTTCCTATTGACATAGAATCACTGTCATTGAAACACTTTAAAATAATAATTAATCATCATATGAGCGAAAAAGTACCAAAAAGTCTCCTAATGGATTTTCATATTTCTAAATAAAAAATTATAGAAAATTCAAAAAGTACCATTTAAATAACAAAAAAGTATTCTCATTAAATAGGGATAACATATCCCTAATTTCATGTATCGAAGTACATAATTATACAAAATTCAAACAGTGGCATTAGAAAACAGAAAAATTACCCTCCTTGTGAATTCTTTCCAAAATGCAAAAAGTACCAATAGATAAAGAAAAAAGTCATGTGAATTCTTATATACATAGGACTACATTTTATTAATTTCATGTTTATTGTAATTGAAAATTCATTATTAAGTTGGAATAAATAGTAATTCCCCGCCTTCACCCCCCTTTTTGGGACTTTTTTTTCACCCATCGAAGTATCAAAAATTGTATTCCAATAAATTTCTTAATTGTAGTGGTATCCCATATTAAAATACTTATATGAATATTTCAATATATAAAAAACTGTTTTATGAAAAAAGTACCAAATATAGGTATGATTTTAATATCTAAAAAATACCAAATTTGAATTTCTCATTAGTGGATCTATATGGGTAAAGACCAAATGGACTTTTACCGAATGGGGACAAGTTCGGTAAAAGTCATTCACTCGAAAGAATATTCGTACTAAATGTACCATTAAACAATTTAATTTTTTTTTTTAATCCCAAAAGTAAACTAAGCAACACTAAGAAATTGTGTCGTTTTGATAAAAGCAAATCTTTTTGCCAAATTTTCAATTTTTTTTAATTCGATGCCATCAAGCGTTAATTGCAGCGTTTGGAACAAAACAATGCATTGTTCCCAGATGTATCGATTGTAGCTTCCTAAAACCTACTTATAGATTTCCTTTCCTTAGAGGAAGAAAGTTTGATTTCATTTGTTCCAATAGTCGGCGTATCATTAAATAAGTGCTATTCCACCTTTTTTCTATATTCTTTATAAATTGGTGCAATGTTACGTTAAGACTGCTTCGATCTTTTAAAATGACCAACGATCGCTCTACATTTAGTTTTTAATTTATTATATGACATATGTAGTGCCATACATCTAAACGATATAAATTCGCCATGTCTCATTGCAGATCTCATATTTTTAGCATTTTCGGTATTTCTCATATGCATTTTGTTTAAATACTTTTCGCAAATGTATGAATCTGTACAATAGAGAAATAAATTGCGATTTGTGCTTAAGATATATTGATATAGCATATCGTAAGCAAAGAGCCGCTCTTCGAATGGTTTGTTCAAATGTCAGTGGTGAAAATTACTCATTGAGCATTTCGTACATCTTGAAACACCTTCTCTTTTACATTTTATATGTTTTCATATTTCTACTAATAATCAATGCATTATGGATTTGTCAATACCCTACGGGATTTTTTTTAGCAATTTGTGCAATAGTAGCAACTCGAGCGCAATAACAATTAAATTTCTCCCTCCTAGGCCAACGCCATGTTAAAGTGACACTCCAGTTCATACAAAGTGTTAGAACGGTCTCTTTTTTTACTTTTTAAAAAGTCTGCCAAGGTTGGATGATTTGACACCGGCTTTATTAAAAGTAAAGCCGGTGTGTTTGTATTTTATTTATAGGTGGCGTTTAAATTAGCAATTGTTTACTTACTTGGAACGGAGCTGTCCAATGACATTTCTTTACCGCAATTGTTCAATAATTTTACAAAATAAAATTTACTTAAAGGTGAACATACCAATCATAAAATTATTTAACATTTTTATTTAACTTTAGCTAAATTTTTATTTAATTGTAATTTCTTTTGTGCCTCATATTTGGTGGATCAACAATGTGTGCTATCATGTCGTATTTTCAAGTCTAGCATCTGCAACATAGAATTTTTGGCCAGGAAATTAAAAAAAAACAGACGTTTCATCGACATCACTGTTTCACTTTTCTAGATGAGGAGAATGAATTTCCCTCACTCCACTTTCTATTTTGTTTGTATTATCACTCAAGAAACAGTTGTTTGTAACACAACTGACTTTCCAGCAATTGTTTTATATATTCGATATAAGATTTCATGAAAAATTTTAATCATATGTTTAGGTATTTTTCGTTAAATTTTAATTTCTCTTAATACCATGAAACTTAGCTAACGACAAATATAAATCAGTTAACAGAAATATTTATTTTTCACCACATTGAAGGTAATATGCCTGAGAGTATGTACAGATTTTACATTCTTTAAAATAGAAAATAAAAAATGCTTTATAAGCACATTTAGTATAATATGGAAAAAACTAATATTATTAATATTTCTATTAATTTCAAAATTAATTAATGAAAGAAGTATGAAAAAACTGAATAAAAATACAGTTCACTAATAAATTTATAGGAATCTTTCATACTTTCATAAAAATCTATAAAAAGTCCCAAACGAATGATTAGCACAGCTTGAGTGAAAATTAAATTTAGTTTAAATAATACGTTTAAAAACGCAATCATTCTAAAAATACAACCCTGAAAATGCTCATTCCAAAACTCATACGATCGTTTCACATACGCACCACCAACAACAAAAAATAGTATGCAAAATGCAAACGTTGCTTACCGCATACACCGGAAGGAAACCATAAGGTGGTAAATATTTTTAAGAGTTGTTAATGAGCACTCACGCTCTATGAAATAAAGGCACGAGTGACAGTTGACACCACAGATGACAGCAAGAAACCAAAACTTCATTCGTGAACAAAAACAAAAGGTATAATCTAAAAAATTATATATTGTATTATGAAAATATACTTAATGTAAAATAAAACACACAATTGGAGAAAAATTTACAAAAAACAAAGTCACGTACTTAACTAGTTTATTAATTCATTAAAAAAAATATTCCTACATTTGAGATTCGTTTAGCCTGAACTCTCTAAATGGAGAGAATTTATTTCAATATTATGCACACTTTGTGTTTTATTTTAAACATGAGTACCGAAGAGCTGTTGTAATTTTAGGTTTTTTTCTTTCTTATTTTATATCGGTTAAGGCGCGTGCTGCGGTGCCTCTATGGGAGGGCAAACAAGCACAAAATCATGTAAAAACCGCATTCAAGTTGACGATTTGATGTCCAACGGAGCTATGCTTCTGTTAACCATACAATTTACCTATGTATATATAAAATGAGTACCCAATTCTCAAAACCAAGTCAAATGCAAAAAAAAAAAAAACATCTACACCAACAACAAATACGTTAATACTAATGCAATAAACCCACAAAAAAATAGGGAAAATTGATTGTAAAATTGTACATGAAATCAAATTTAAACTTTTACTTCATAATTCTTTGCTTAACAAGAGTTAAAAAAATCCAATGCATTCTTTATTTCCCTACTTTTTTTGGCTACCATATTATAGAATACGTTTTTTACGAAGGTAGTCTTAAAAGTATTTTTTGGAAAAAACTATAATTACTTTGAAATTCTATCTCGAATCTTTAGTATAAATATAATATTTCAGAAATATCAAATATCGAAAAAAATCATTTAAAACTTTATATTTTCTGAGTCCTGGTAAGTCTCTGAATCGATCTAGCTTTGTCCGTCCTTCTATCTGCCTATTGAAAACAGAATAAGACTCAGGGGGAAGAAATATGCTTGAAATAAATTCATGTTACATAAGGTTTGTTTGTTACTGAAAAGGGACAAAATTGGTCAATAAACAAAAAAGTTATGAGCCAAATATTAGAAACACAGGGTCCTACTTTTTTTATTATTTTAAACAAATGCATGTATGACAACGAAATACCGATAGTTCGAAGATCTATATAAACTTGGAGAGAAAAAAATGGTGGCGATTCGACTTATTTACCGCCCACTTCGCATATAAAGTAAAACCTCTAGAAAATTTTCTACAAATAATTAAAGGAATAATCTAAACTCGAAAATAAAATACAATTGATGTGGTTTAATCGCTTTACCGTCTTCTCAAAAGAATTTGCGATCATTAGTATTATATACTTTATATTGTAGTTATCGATGGCTTGGATATCGAAAAATATTTTGATATCCTATAATAATACGCTACAGGGTGTCAAAATTGTTTACTACTAATGTTTAAAAAAATCATAACTTTTACAAATGATATTAATAATTCTATATTTTGTATTTTTGTGCCAACATTGTTACACTAAGGAAAAATCTTCCTACCACCACATTAAAGTATACCGTTCGACTCAAAATCACTTTCTCTGTCGATTTAACCATGTCCGTCCGTCTGTCTAGTAGTGCGCAAAGTACAGGTCGCAATTTTAAAGATAATTGGATAAAATTTGATATGGATAAATATCAGTGTCAACTTAATATTCGACATAAATGACATTTTTACAATTATAAATGATTGTTGCAAAAGTTCGGTCCGCAAATGACCATAGCTCCCATACAAGACCAAATTTCGGGAATTGGTAAAATAACGTCACGATAACTTAATATTTATAAAGGGACAGTAATGAAGCAAAACATAATTCCTGAGAATCTTAGTAAAATAATAAAATGTTCATATGTAGATAAATAGAAACAAATACTTTATAAAATAAGTGCCAAACACATTATTGAACGTTCGAATATTTAAAAAGTACCAATTTTGTATTTGATTATTGTCAAATAGTTTTGTAAACGAGTCTAATTATTAAAATTCATTTTCATTCTTCCCTCCTATATTAAATTTAAAATTGAGTACCTACCTCTATTTATCCAACGTTGAGTTGTAAAACACTTGGTGTCATAAAACAAAAACTATGAAAGAAACGCAAATATCCAAACCAGGAGCAAATCTTATTTTGTAGTTGCCGTTGTCGTTATTGTCGTATTCATAATTGTAGCATGTCGTTTGACATGCTTTCAAAAGTGCTTCTGCAAGCGTATTCATATTTCGTTCTTAAAGCCCCCCTAAAGAGTTCCACAACTTTTTAACAAATCACTGAGATTTTAACCCAACTATTAACCGTTTAATTGAAGTTTTTGGACTGTTATTTGTTGTTTTTGGTTAATTCTTCTTTTGTCCTTGTTTAACATTGTCATTTAAATATTGTGATTAAATTTCATAAATTATTTTATATGAATATTTACGACAATAATATTGAAGGTTGAAATAATGTGATTTCAAGGTTAAAGGTTAAATCAATAATGAATTGTTTACTAAGTGATTTAGCAAACTGCAAGAGAATACTCAGGCAAATTGTATTTTATAAGAATTCAAATCGAGAAAGATCCATAAATCAATAATAAGTATAAGAACAAAACTAAAACAACCGAAAAATAATCTCAAGAAATGGAAATAAATAAATAAATTTAATATACAATCCAAACGGCTGAATCCAGGGAGGAAAAATATGTAGGTCCCTATCTATATTGATTCACTAAGACGGGATTTTTGGAAATTCAAATTTTTAGGGCGTAGAAACGGGTAAAGTTTTAACTCGCAAACTATTAGAGATACAAAAAAGTTGAATAGTTATCGTTATTCATTTAAAAAATTATCGAACACGTTTTAGAGAGAAAACGGGTAAGAACTGCATTTTGTTACTTTTTCAAAGTTTGACTTTAACAAAGTACATAACTTTTAGCAAATGTAATATTTTTTAATAAAAATTTATTAATTAATATATTTATAATTATATAATGCAAAAGAACTAATATTTAATGATTTAAACTATTAAAAATAGAACAAAAACTAAAATAACCCAAAAATGTTGGTGTCAAGAAATTCTTTTTACATTTTTAAAACTGTTGAAGAAAATTCCGAAATTTCGGGAATTGTAATCCAATATGGTAACAGTTGGTATGTATAACTACTTGTGGAACCTTTTTCATCAAAAAATTTTATTAATGAATATCATAGTCAATTGGAATGTGTTATATTCCAGCGAAAGTGTGTTTTAAGTTCATTAGGGTCCTACCTATAATAACCACTTTTTTCACATTATACGAATAAAAAAAATAAGTGGGATAAAAGTATGGAGTCTGTACTAGTATATTCAATACTTTTTTAAAAATATTCCTATATTTTTATTTTATTTATTCAGTAATGTAATACAAAGCCATTCCATGGCCAAAATATAAATATGTATTACATAGTAATAAAATCCTGAGTAATTAATAATTAGTTAACAATTATATATAATAATAAACTTATATAAATGATTTATATGTAAAAATATAACATATATATGTATAATATAAAAATAAAAAGAAAATTCATAGATATAAACATAGGAAGTTTATAACATAAACTTCAGTAAAGTACAAATGCAAGTTAGTATGTTATGGAGATCCCTATCAGTGGTAATTATATAACCAATACTCTGACAAAAACATTAAGATGTTAAGATGTATATGATGAGATGGTTAACGATGGATAATAATTATATTACAAGAAAAAAGTAACTAAATAATTAATAAGAATCTTATCTAGCGATTCTTCTAATTTACAAAGACTACGACCCTGCCATTCAATAAAACCAGAAATTACAACAAAATAAATAGGTAAGTAAGTAAAAATTATATAAGTATGCAGTCAGCCATACAAAATAGTGAATAATTATTGTTAGCAAAAAACTGGTGTAAAAACGTTACATTTTTTGTAAAAAACAATCATCAATTAGAATTTGCAGTAAATATAGATATATCTCATATAAAATTGAGCAGTTAGTGTGCTAAGACAAAAAAAATAATATAAAAATAATACCCAAGAAAAAAATGGCATTAATATAGTCTTTTTTTTACATAAAAAATAGAAATAATTTCGGTTTTTAAATGAGATCAGCAAAGTATTTTAAAAGTTTAAGACGAAAGACATTATTAGAGTGGGAAAAAATACGCAATTCATAGACCTCTCAAAACTCGATTAAAATACAACTCTTTACAAAATTACCAGAAAATTTCTAAACACACGAAAAAATTTTGTAGATTTTTTTTAATAAGTTTTCATTTATTTTGTGTTTTATATAGACAAATTTACAAAATTTTCGTTAAATATATTTGTTTTAATTTTAACAAAAAAAGCATTTATTAAAAATCATGTTTCATATTAAAAAGTCCGTTAAGTATGGAGTACCCAAATGAAAAAGTATTGAATAGTATCGAGTTTTCAAAGTATTAGAAACTTGCAATTGTGACACAAAATGATTTTCCAGTTTCTCCTCCGAAATTGCCATATTAGTAGTATGTTACCAATGACCAATTGTGGGCATAACTGAAATTAATGTAATTTTTTATGCGAGTTAGAATAATTTCCTGGTAGATTTGCTAAATTATGAACATGGCATACATAAGGTATTTAGGAGTATTTCAACACTATTGCAGGGAATATTTCGCAAATTAGATCAAATTATTTTTAAAATTAAAACATGTTCTTTGTGCCCAAATTTTACATACACAGACAACAAGACCAGGCTGTATGTAAGACGAGAGAACATCGTTAAATGGTCTTGAATAATGATTCTTTAACTTTAACAAACAATTCATTCGAAAATAACACACATATTCACAAAGTGTATTATTTTTCTTCATATAAAACTTTAACAATGAATATAATAACGAAGTTGTGAATTGAGTTAATATTTTTAAAATTTTGTTAAGAGATGTATGTATTAAAATTGCTAAATATTAATTGATAAAAATTAATAGAAAAATGTTTATAAAATTTAATTCTTTAAACAACAATTTATATATAAAAACTTTCATATAGTGTACTTTACTATTTTGCCATGAACACAAAAATAAATATGTTTTTATTTTTTCTACATAATTATTTTCTTTATTATTAATTTTGTTTATTATAATTGAATTTACAGGTGTGAAAAATTACATATTTCAAATAATTTTAATGAATTTAAATGACTGATCATAAATCATTGATTGTTAAACAAAAGAAAATATTTCCTAAAAATACTTAGTAAAGTGGTGGAGGGAACTAAATATTTTGTTTGAATTTATATTTTATCTTAAGTATGTAATTATTAAAAACACAAAACTTTATAAATTTCTATTTCAGAAAAATATGTATAATAGTTGTTGTTGTTGTTTTTTATACCCTTCACTAGAGGTATAAAGGGTATTTATAAGTTTATCATTCCGTTTATAATTTTCATCGTAGAGAAAAAACGTTGATATTTTCGGGATCTTTGTAAGAAATTATGACGATTGGACCATATCCGTCCATGTAGCGTTTATGAAGCTCACCGATAACTGACGTATATAATATATATATACCAAACCATCGGAGAATCTCGAAAATTTTGCTATTATAAATGGCGGATATTTCTTCAACCGGTTTTCTAATATCCGAAGCCTTTATATATACTAGGGACTTCGTTTTTGCAAAACAGGCTCGATCTTTTTTTTCTGCATTTTTGTTTTGAAAAAATTTAATATGGAATTATTATTATTTTTTAAATCAATGCTTGCTATGACTGTACCCTTTTTATTTCGTACTTTGGAAAAAAAATTAGATTTTCAAACATGAAATTTCATACTTTCATATTTATAAGCAGGCGCGGATCCACGGGGAGGGAAAAAGGGAAATTTCCCTCCCCAAATTGAAAAGTTTTAATGAAAAATTTATACTAAATCTTAGAATTTAGGGAAATAGTTGTGAAAATCATTCCATTTTCCTTCCCCAAAATCTTGAGCTGGATCCGTTATAAGCATAAAAGTTTTACAATTTGTCGGTAAGATAGTGAAGGGTATTAAAGATTCGGTACAGCCAAATATTTTTGTATTTATTTTTTTCATATTTTTTTTTTTTTATTTTTGTTATAAAGTGTAACATTGATTAAGTATTATTTAAAATTTTTTAATGAACCTAAAAAACTCAATTTATTTTTCAATTGATGAGTTTTTTTTTTTTCTATTTTTTGTTAAATGAAAATTTAAATTGTAAAAATACTAATAATAATAAAAAACGTCTAAAATCATTAGTAGATTAATAATTATTGAATGAAATTTAAAGGTATTGGTTGTTGATTTTGGGGTTTTATGTTGTTACTATTGTTAATACTGTAGGCGCGGCACAGTGGGACACTTGGCACTAATACTCAACACTTATATGCAGACATAGTAGATAGACAAATGGACAGACAGAAAAAGACACACATAGAAATAAATGTATAATAAATGATATTTATTATTATCATTTTTATTTTGTTTCATTATTCTCTTTCTTTTCACTCTTCTCTTATGAATGTACATTATGTTGTTTTTTTTTCATTATTATTATTATTTATTTTACTGTTTTGTATTGTTTTTCAATTTTCTTCGCCAAGATTTTAAAGTTTCAATATGTTGAGTCTTGATCGAATGAAAAAAAAGAAAAAAAAAACACTTGAAAATAGGTTTGAATGTATAGGATTTTGTTTTGTTTCTTTTATTGTTGTGGTGGATTTGTTGTTTGTTTCTTCTTGTTAATAACTAATTTTGTTTTATTTTTCTAAAAAATATCATTTTTTGTTCGGTATTTTGTGTACAAATTTGTTACATTTATTTTTCTATTATAAACTTTTTTTCCTTTTTTGTTTGTTAAGAAAAAGGTTGATGAAACTTCATTAGATTCCATTATGTTATTATATTTTAATGGATTTTGTTTTCGTTATTTCTTTCAAGTAAATATTATTTAATGAACTTTTATATTGTAGTCATTAATTTATTATTTGATTTATAGCAAATCAAATTGAATATTGAAAAAAAAAAATACTAGGGACTCCAAAATGGCCAAACAATTATGCGGACATTTCTTGAATAAGAATAATTTATCTTTTTTAAGTTTCTAAATGAGCTTTTGAGAATTTGATTAGTATCCGATGGTTAAGATATTACTACAACAGTGCCCCATTCAAAAAATGAAATTAAAATAAATCTGGAATTTTCTAACGGCTGATCCGATTGCCATAAAATTTCATACAGTGATATTAGAAGTGTACGAGGACTTAAATTTAGAGCTTCAACAAATTTTCGCTTTTATTTACTTTAAATTCAAGAAGACAAAAATTATTTCACTTGGGTATTCTATAATTGTCTAGTCTTCGCTACCTATTTCAGGCTTAATTAGGAATAATAACATATATTGTTATTGTGATGAATAGCGCTGAAAAAAAAACATAAAAAAACACTTGGGACTTAAAGTAAATTAGTGCACGTAGACTACTTAATACGAATATCAGATCTGTTTTAAGCGAAAATATTTTCCGCTTACTACATGATCTTTCGAAGTTTGCAATCGTAAATTGCCTTGTTGACTCTATAAGGCGATAGCAAAGCAGAATTTATGGCCTATACAGAAAATACGCAGATTGCAATACGTATTTTCTGTATATTCGTGGCGAATTATACATTTAGGTTTATTTGAAACTTAAAAACCCACAGTTCCTTTTAGATACTGGAAGAATATAAGACATTCGCATTGCATAGCCAGAGGTTTGGTCCATTATGCTTAAATGATATTAAATTTAATTTTTATTAAATAATTACATCTGTCTTACTTCTTAGGCCTTAAATATTATACCTATAAATATAAACAATTTTCTCTCAGCTAATAGCCATGATTGGCAAATGGTTCTTAGTATAAAGTCTTGCTTCAGATTGAGTTCTTAATAACAATATTTTTATTAATATTACTTTTAAGTCTTTGTGGATGTTTTCGTACCTTAATTAGATACCTTAATTAGATGCCATAATTAGATACCAGACGTCCGAATTGGTTTTAATTTAGTTTAGATTTGTTGCTGATCAGCTTTAATTTTCATATGAAGTCTCTTGGCATCAATGTCTCTCTTACATGTAAGAGTCTGCATAAAAGAATATGGGAAGTTTCCTCTCCTTAATGAAAACTAAACGTGTTTACTTTTGAGTTCATTTACCCGTATTCTCCAATATTTCAACCACGCCTCTACATTTTTAAGGTATTTCATTTTCTATATACTATATATGGGTCCACGTATGAATTCAAAATACCAGTATCATCGGCAAATGTTAATAAAATCATGTTGATACTCCGAGGTTTAAATTAGATACAGCATTGGTCCAAGGCACTGCCCTAAGGTTCTAATTTTATAATTTCCAGTAATTTAGTCCCACTGTTTTACGCAAAATGCTCTGTTTGTTGACTACGACTTTAACAATTTGTGGGTATTTTCGGGCAGGCAACAAATATTTAATTTTATATATAAGTTGTATGAAGCTTCGCATCATTGATATTTAAGCTGAAGAGTTTCACTTTTTTGGCTTAAGTTTACTTTTATTCCACTCTGCGGCCCAGAAAGCGGATAAAACGCTAGATATTGATATCGCCTATCACGTACACGAATAGTACTGATCTGCCGGGTAATAAAGCTGATTCTTTGATAAAACTGTAAACATTTATCGTTTTCTATAACTCTAACGAAACAAATAAATTAATTACACAAATAATAATAAACTAAGTTTTTTAATATACCTCCTTTTAAAGTATCATTTTATACCAATAAATAAATTAGTATTATTTTATTTTCAAGAAATTCTCATAAATTCACATTTCTTTAAATATAAATTCACACAAGTAGCTGGTGGATATTTTCACTGAACTTTATACATAAAAAAATAACATTGAAATAAATTTTAAATTAAACATTAAGTATGAATGGCGCTTCCATAATTGTATGCATGAATATACTAAATGACCACTGGTCAACATAATCAATGACAAACTACTACATGATTATGAAAAATGCGTTAAAAAAGTGCACAAGGAAAATGTACAAAAACAACAAACAAACGGGCACAACTTCAACAAACCAAAAAGTAATCACAAAGGAGCTATGGATAACACCAAAAACCACCTTCAATATGTATTCCAAATCAAGTAACCAACCAACTGACTGACTGACCATCCACTAGCAAATGAATATCATAATGGCATAAAAACCCCCAGACATTTACTTACATTTAAAAGAAAACACACTCAAACGCAATACACACGTATGGACGAACGAAAGAACGAACGATATATGATGACATATCGCATCATAGTTCAAACGGCAGGGAATACTTCGATCAATTTTCTACACAGCAGGCGCCATCTTTGTATAATACTCCAAACATTTTACCAAGCAAAACCCAAACAAAAAAAAATAATCCATGAGAGTTTATACTATTTTGGATAATAGAGTTGGCAGATGAATGTTCGAGGTTTTCAATAAGTGTGCCCAAGAGAAAAGTAAATTATGTTTTTTTTAAGTTTAGTTTAAAAAGTACTTTTTGGTATATTCTAAATTCCCTCAATAAACTAGTGGGAAATTAATGATTCCAACAATCCGAGAATAAATTTATATTCTAAAGACTAATTAAAAATTTAAAAGGGGAACTTATTTAATTTTAAGTAGATGAATTCATCAAAGGTATTTTTTCTTTTCAAGAAGTACTCTTAAAAATCCCATTTTACCCCAACAAGTAATATCTCTTAAGAAATCTGAAAAATCCCCTTGTATCCTTTGATTTGGTTAAACCACACAAAACGCCAACCCAGTGGGAGGAGATGATGAAGTAAAGGGGATAAGATAAAGGAGATGATATAAGAAATAAACAGAAACCAATGCAAATGATAAAGTACTCGCTGTTAGAGGAGTATGAACATAAGTAATGAAAAAAATAAAATACTGAATTTAAAAATTGAATTATTTATTTATTCACTTATTTATTTATTCATTTATTTACTTATTCACTTATCTATTCATTCACTTGTTTATTTATTCACTTATTTATTTATTTATTTATTTATTTATTTATTTATTTATTTA
>MINK01174937.1:0-12970 GCA_001735545.1 Phormia regina
AACGTTTAAAATATGCAGTTTGTTCTACTTTTGAAGTTGTGAAAATGTTCTCTTTTTGATGAACTTCAACGTTTTTTGCTGGGAATAAAACAAGTAAAAAGAAATAGTCGGTCAAACTCTACCTTATGATACCCTATTGTATTTATGTATGTTAGAGTGATTTTCAAAAGATAGGTTTATTCATTAATCATAGCTTCCTTATTAAAATCTCGTTCCGATCATAACCACAATAAATAAACATTTTTCAAATTTTAAATAATGATTTAATTGTAATTTATTTTATTCTGATTAGTTTTCCATACACAGAAAAAAATTTTATCTAAAAAAAATTCAATAAAAATATTAATCAGAATTTTATAGCCACATCAAATATTTGTATAATTAAAAAAAATCATTCAAAATCAAACTAAATTCTAAAATATAATTTCAATTACATTTTTATTTATTTTATTCATTGAAACTTAACCTTTTTTTATTTATATATGATTATTTTATTAATTGATACAATTAAAAAAATCATTGAAAGCCAATAAAATATCTTTTTTTTTAAATTTTCTGTGAAATCATTTCCAAAAATGAAATGTTTTTTTTTAGATTTTCTATAAAAAATTTGTTAGAATTTTGAATAATTTATTTAATTATAAATATATTTGAATTTATTACAAAATACTGATTAATAATTTAATTACATTCTTTCCAAAAATATTTTATTCTTCTCATAATTACTTCTAAATTGCTTTAATTATACAAAAATACCAAAAAAGTAAAAATTATTTTCAATAAAAAGAACAAATTTTCTTAATAAAATAAAAATTTAATTTTTTAAAGTTTATTTTTATTTTCTTTTTACAAAAAAAAAAATAATAAATTTTTTTCGAATGATGTCATAAATATATGTTCAAGAGAAGAACTTCTAAAGCAATGAATAATAACCATTAAAATCAACTTATCAATTTTGCAACCCCAACAACTAAAACAATGCTTCTGCAGTTTTATTCCAATGACAACTCAATGTTAAATTACTTTCAGTTCGTATTTTATTATTTGTTAGGTTTTCCAAAACGCGTAATTTTTCAAAAATTTAAAACAAAAACACTTTGATTTGTTATTGACAATATCAAGGACTTTTATAATCTTCAAAATCAGAAAGTTTGAAATCTTTAATTTCATTTTATTTTCGATTATTCAATTAAATTTCAGTTTTTAATATTTTTTTTCCTTTTTTTCAATTTATCTTGTAAGTTAATTTTTTGTATTTATTAATTTAAATTTTTAAGGATATTTTTTTGTTTTTTCTTTTGGCAAATTATTTTTAATAAATAGATATTTTTCTTTTCTGTGTTTTATCATAATTTATTTTTATAAAAATAAAATCACTCAACCATTTTACTTCCTTGATCACATATTTTAAACATTTTTATTGAAATACTCACACAAATATAATAAAAAATAAAATCTTTTTTATCATAACACTTTAATTTTTATTTTCTGTTTAACACTTATAGTCACATACGCGTCGAAATGTATTTCGTTTTTAATACAAATGTTTAAATTGATCAGTAAATGCGTGATCAATAAATAAATTCTTATTAGAACCGCCGACAGTTTTTTTACAAACTGAACCGATCTGAACGATGTGATCATTCAGAATGAATATGGGCCGTTGTATGAAAAAGATTTGTAACAGAACAAAAAACACAAAACAAAAAAGAAAACAACGAGGAAAAAAAAACAACACAAAGTTCCCACACTGATTAGTAGGCTGCACGGCACGACACGATGCATAAAGCTGCCACCGTATGCCAATACTTAAGATATTGTTGGCTACACTAAAATGCATACAACAATAAATATATGTATGTACATACATGTGTATTTACATACATACTTACATAAGTATAAAAATCGAAAACAACAACATCATGAGGTGGCATAACAACAAATAAATAAAATTTATCTAAAAATGAGCCAAAATGACGACGACCAACTCTTAAAACTAAAAATAAAAAAAATAAAAAAAAAATGAAAAAAATATTCAAATAATTTTGAAAATAAAAACAGCCGGTGCATGATGCATTCAAAACAATAACAACAATTTTGTTATAGAACTATAATAATAAATTGAGAAAATTTTTATGGAAAATTTATAATGCTGTAGCTAGTGATCACAAAAAAAAACAAAGCAAAACAAAATAAAACAAAACAAAACAAACCAACCAAACTGCACTCTTCTCATACAGAGTTGGGGGAAGTAGACTAAATTTGCAGTTTCCACCAGCACTTAGTACAAATTTTTTAACTACAATCTTTCTATTTCAAATCTATTTCAAAACATGTGTATGTATATTGCAAACAAATATAGTCCCAAAACAGCATTTTATCTCTCTAACTTTAGGCTTTCGGTCTGTAGAATGATGAATCATACTGTAAGTTTTCTCGTTTATAAATGAATCTCTCAAAATGCACAAATACGCTTATAAGATTTTACACACTAAAAGAAATTTTAAATTATATAGTGTTGTTCTAAGACGATTTTAAATTTGATAAATACCATCATAACTCTTTAAAATTAATTCATTGAGTTGTGGTTGATTGGAAAAATATCAATTTTATATTTAATGAAGAAAACAATTTCACATTTTTGTTTAGTAAGAAAAATTTATTTGCAACTTATGCAGTGTAGTGAAAAATTTTTCCACTATCACTAAATTTAGTTATAGTGAAAAAAATTGCAACATCACTACAATATTTTAGTGATAGTGAAGAAATGTTTCACTGTGGCAAATAGTTAAAAATCAAAATTTTTCACTATAGTACGATTTAGTGAAAAGCTGAATGCACTCATCATTTAGTGCACTACCCCCAACTCTGTTCTCATGCAGGTTGTTAATAGAAAATGCAAGAGTTTTTGTTTTTTTAATAATAATGCCGTTGTTTAGTGTTGCCAGAAATTGAAACTAATAAACTGCAAAAACCTCGAAAAATTATGATTATGTTCTACAGCAGCATAAAATAATTCTAAATTACTTTTTAAATCAAATCAAATTCCTATAGAAAGACAAATATTATAAAAAAAATGCTTAAAATCATTTGGAATATTTTTATAAATTTTCAATGCATTTTAATTTGTTCAAATTTAGCTCCGAAAGTTCTAAATAGCAACATTGCTGCTGTCGTTTATTAATTAAATTTAAAGAAAAGCAGACGGACAGGACATAGTCGGTAAATATTGTTGATCTAAGATTCTTATTTTAAAAATTTGTTGCTATAAATTGGACCTCGTTTAGAAATTTGATAATTTTTTATTCACCATTTAAAAAAATGGAGATATATTGAGTTTGTCTATTCTGTTTGTAACATATTTTGAACCGTTGAAGATATCTTAATAAAATTACTCATGGTCAGAGCTAATTTCGAATTGATTTGGAGAAGCACAGGTTTCTAGCGGGTCAAGGGGATAGCGGGAGACACTCCAAATTTCGCCATCTTCATTTTCTGAAATATCGCCAAAAATTCTTGTTATGACAAAAAAAAATTAAGGTAGATAGCCCCTGTAAATCTCAACAAAAAATAAGTTTACATGTAGGCCATCTTTTTCAACTTAAAAAATATTTAAATCGAATTAAATTGTTACTGCTTTTTAGCCTCTTCTTTAACTTGACGGGCTTAATATTGCCCCTAAATTTTTTAGAAAATTTTAGAAAGATTCCTTATAAAATTATAAATATGTGATATTGCTGCAAGAATTATATAATCATATGAATCCGTTAAAGACATATAAATCTGAAGTTAAACTTTAAAAAATTTCTTTTTTTTTTGAGTCTTTTTCCAAAAAGGTGGCAATATTTATATTCTAATAAAATTTTTTGTTCTGGACTTTTTAATTTTTTTAATACTTTCAAAAGAAATCTTAATGTAAATACATGTAGTTACATCGGAGGTAGTTAGAGGCAAATATATGCCCACAAGACTTCTCCAAATTTTGTCAATTTTGGAAAATGGTTCGTTTAATTTTTTTATATTTTCCAAATCGTAAAGCTGGAAGCGTCTTCAAATTATTATAATTGTTTAGCTCTATATGTAAGGTTTACATCCAAAAAGTATTTTCTAACGGTGGCCCCTTATAATGACAGGGTGACCATTTCAATGGTAAAAGTCTAATTTTTTAACACGTTTTAGGAGGATTAGGATTTTGGGTATTTTCATGTAAAAAAGTGGTTTTATATGATTTTACGACAAGTTAATACATATTTTACGGAAATTTCAATAAATTTAAATTCGTTCGTTTAAATTTTATTAAAGTTTTAAGAGAACTTTATTTAAAAAAAAATGCAAAATTGTAAGTCCTTCGAAAAATTCTTCAATCACACTACATTCCACTTATTTTCTTTTTTCTATAAATTAGAAATTATTCAAACATTTTCTTAGATGCCAAATACATGCACGAAAAGTTTATTCTTTTGCCTTAAACTTTTAGAAAATATTTTTTTAATAAAAAAATCGATTTTTCAAATTTTTAGAAATTAAAAATTAGCTTTTTTGTAACAACTACTATTACTTTTATTTGTTACATTTTTGTAGAATTAGTAATTTTTTGAAACATCTTTTTTGAAATATCTTTTTGTAAACTGTTAACATATTTTAAATATTATTTTTAATTTTTAATTACAATTTTTAATAATTTATATTTTGGATTGAAAGTTAAAGTTTTTAATAAAGTTTAGTGTTTATTTTGTATTAAAATCATTTTTTAATATTTATATTTTAAAAATTGGTACTTTTTTATTCGCAAACTAAATATTTTATAGGGACAATTATTGAGAAGAAATTTTTTCAATACTGATACTTTTCATAAAAAATTAATACTTTTAAAAAGATTACCCGATACACAACATTCAATATGTTTTTATTTTGGGGCTAAAAAACCTTCACCAAAATTATATAAAATTAAAAAAATATTAAACTCTTTAAAATAAATATGTATGGTTGTATATTACAACATAATGTAATATAAATGTATTTTTTTTCCAATTGCTTAAGTGTATGATATAACTAAATAATGCATTCTTTTAAACTATGAATGTATTCTCAAGTACTCAAGATAGCAATAACAATAATAACAAAAAATTCAAATATTTTTTTTTTTCTTATTTTATTTTATGCATTTTGCTGAAAAACAGCACAGCAGCAAAAAAATAAATAAACTGATGCAATTTTTAACATTTAATTACCACAAAATAAAAATATTTTTTTATTTTTTTCTTTTTTGCAAAACATTTTTAAGTATTAAACGCAAATAAATGTGTACGAGTAATTTTATTTTTAAATATAATGCGAGTACGAGTATTGCAATAAATAAAAAAAATTAAATTAAAAAAAAACGTATAAAAAAACCAAACAACAATCTGGTTTGTTGGCAGCAGATGCTAAATGTTGTCACTAAAAAATATTTGATTTTTTTGTTATTTGTTTTTCTAAATGAATACAATTTAAAAAAAAATAACAAAACAAAAAAATTGTTTAGCCTGTTGCAATCGCACATCTGTGCCGTTAATGTTGTTGACAACAATGATCATTATTGTGTTGTTGTTTAATAATGATAATGATGATATGATGATGTTAAGACTTCACAAAAATATAATTTATAATTATTATAAAAATGTTTTAAAATTTTTTTATTTAAGAAAAACAAAACTTAATAACAAATTGTGTTTTACAAAGAAGATAATAAGTCAAATGAAAACTAGCAATTAATAATGCGAGTACTGTATCTAGAATTAAGGTTATTTTGGGCTACAAAATAGTAGGTAAATGTTTGTATTCAAAAACAACATTATATACATGTTCACACTAGGTGACATGTTGCAGCGACTGTGACAATTTCGTTGTATTTTAGCGCTGCTATAATATTAACCATTCCAGTCTACATTAGACAAATTTTTATCCTAATGAAAATATTACATTTGTTTTGATACAAATTTGTCAATTGTAGACTCGAAGTTATGTGCTGTAGTTTTACACTAGCAAATACAAGAAATTGTTGTTTTTGTAGATGTGCAGCCACTTTATAATATTTAACAATTAAGCGTGAATTAATTCGTTGTTTACGTGAAGCTTCCTTCCGCGAAGGAAATAGCTGACCGTTTATTTTGCATGTATTGTAATGACAACAATTACTGAAACTTGACGTTAAAATGATGTCTGATTATGTTGAAAACAGAATTTTTTCACTTTATTCCGTGAGAGCTATTAGCAGTGTTGCCAAACAATTTATTTTTCCTTACAAATAAAAAGTAACGAAATAAAAAATAAACTGGACATCACATAAACAACCAACTAACCCGGCATTTACCAGTTGCCTTCACATAACATATAATATTTAACAATAACACTAACATCATGTTAATGATAAATATAACATGATGTTAAAATTTTAATATGATGTTTTAACATCATCTCATCTCGAGTAAAGACTACCCATTAGTCTCTTCTCTGTTCTATTCAATATCAATGGTTTTTGAAATTTTTGATTTTTTATATAAAACTTAAATTTCTCTGTTTACAATGTAATCGATTTGATATAATTATTAAAAAATATATTCAATTTATTTTATTTTATTGGTCATCAAAATAAATATAAAAAATATAAATATATTTTTCTCTTAACATACTGAATGCAAATTAGTTAGACACTCAATACTTGCTTTGAATTAACAATTCTTATTTTTATAAGAAAAAAATACAATAACAACAACATTTTAATAATAAATTTGTTTTCTTTTTTATTTCCACCATTAATTTAAGCAAATTTTGGCGGTTTGTATTTTATTTTATTTATTTTTTATTTAATTTATCTTAACCGTTTATGACAAATTGCAAGTGTCATCAAACCGCAACATCAAAACTCTAACAACAAAAGAGGCCACACAAAAAAAAAAAAATAACAAATGTTTAAATTGACAACAATTTTGGTTTGAATACCCTACATATTGTGGGGATATATTAAAAAAAAATATATATGTTCAGTTGAAGAAAAGTTCAGGTGAATAGATTTTAAAAATTGTTTAATTGATTAAATATTTGAAAACAAAAAAAGTTTAGTTGATTACAACAAAAATTAAGGTATGACTTAAAATGGGCCTTTCTTAATTTCAATATATATTAAAAAATATCATTCACAATAATGTAGTATATAAAATATTCTACTGCGCAGCATTTGTATTAATCATACTTGTTGTTTGTATATTTAAAAATTTTAGATCACAAAAAAAAAAATACTGCAGTGTTGATAAAATATTTGTTTTGTATATTTTTTTGGCAAATTTGTATTTTTTTATATTTCAACAGACAATTTGTCGCTTTTTTATGTATGTAGTTGTTATACATTTGTCAGTTAGATTTTCATTACAAAATAGGAGGTCATCAAAATGTGGTATAAAAGAATAATTTTAGTTAAAATTAATACAAGAAAAATAAAATTTTTATTCGGCTTGGCCAAATCTATATAACCACCTATTAACTTTTAAAAATTTTCTTATATGGAAATGAACCACGGCCATTATTTATTTCCGAGTTTACATTAGTCCTTATGTCAAGTTCACATTACTAATCGTCTGTTTAAACACGGTTGTTAAAGCAAATGTTAAAAGAACCATGTTTAAACATCAAAAAAATAATATTAACATCAAATTAAACATTTACATTAATCATTAACATGATGTTACTGTTAATGTTAAATATTTTATGTTATGTGAAGATGACTAGTTAGCGAAATTTATAACAATACAAACATCAAATTTTTGTTAGAGTTGTAGATATATTTTAATATCTGTCTATTATAGGGGAAAACGTATATCATAACAAACTATATAAAAAATACCAACAACAATCAAGATGGCGTCTTTTACAAAGCTTTATCAAGACAAAGTTGTCAGAGCTCGAGCGCTGATAATTTTTTTTAACGCTGCAATAATAATGACAAATTCAGTTTACATTAGACAAATATTTATCACGACAATTTTTTGACGTTTGTCTTGATAAAAATGTGTCTATCTTGTAAGAGCTCGAGCGGTGATAATTTTCTTTTAACGCTGCAATAATACTGACAAATTCAGTTCATATTAGACAAATTTTTATCATGACATGATTTTGACGTTTAAACTATTTATCCAAAAAGATGCCACCTTATGTTTTTAATATTTGGCATATATCAGAACAAAAAAATGGCTAGTATAGACGGTACGTAATAAAAATTTAAAAATTTCGACATGTATGAATCGACATAAATTAACAAATTTCTGTGTAAAGACTCTTCCCAGTTCAAAAATATAATATTTCAAAAATTAAAAACTGGTTGAAATTTTTCAAAAAGTTATTACAGCTTATTTCTCATAACTTCTAAAATATACATTTTGCACAGTTAGCAGTTAAATGTGAAAATAAGTTTCCGAGTGTATGCACAGTAACTCTTCCGAGTACAGTACAACCCTTCTCTACCTATTTACCTTAATAGACATTAATTTGTAATGTTTTGGAGATATCAAATCCGTTTACTGTCCCTTTTAACCTGAAGTGAAACAAATAATTATGATTGTTGTTTTTTATGCAATGTTGTTGTTATTATTTTATTTATTTCTGTTAAACAAGGTAACACATGTTTTAAAAATAAAAATGCAATACCTTATTTTTTTTTTTTTAATTATTGTTGGAGTGAATGAACCAAATTGTAATTGCATTTAATCAAATAAATAATAAAAATAAAAAACAAATAAAAATTCAACTAGGAAGGCTGTATGATAAGTCAAATTCCAAGAGTTTTTTATGAGTATTTTTTTTTAGGTAAATATCTATACGATTTGAATAATTCCCACTTGAGCTCATATGAGAAAAAAAGTTTTGAGTAATTTTAATAATATTGATAACACTAACACCTAAAACATTTTATTTAATGTAGATAACGATAATATGTACATATACACATACTTATTCATTTAAAAATTTTCCAATAAAACAAAAATGTTGATAACAATCTACGATAACAAATCTATCTAGTGACGACAAATAGTCTAGCTTAGTTTTAATAGGGATTATATAAATTATAGAGATGACACATATTTTTATCTAACATAAACTTTTAAAATTCTTTTGATAAAACAAAATTAAGTACTAATAAATGTTTTAAATTTAATTCTAATACAACAACAAATTAATATACATAACAATTAAAAAAGTGGCACAAATAAATCTCTTAATATGCAAATTTTTACAGCTGTTTAAATAAAAAAAAAAACCTAAATCAACAATTTAAAATAAAATTGTTCTTTCTCTAACGCAATTTATATATGAAATCATATTTAAAATAAAAATTAAAAAAACAAGAAGAAAAAAAAGATCAACGTTCTATAGTTTTTATTTATTTATTTATTTATTTATTTATTTATTTTTTTGTAAAATTTTCAAAATTTATTTTTAAATTTTTACTCACGAGATCTTCATTAGTATTTTTCTATTTTTTTTTTTTTTTTATTTTATTTCTTGTGATTTTAGTGTTAAGATTTACTTTTATTTTACACGAATTGCGGTGTGCCAAACAAGTGTGAATAAAAAAAAAAAAAACATTTTTCAGATTCTTTATCAATGCGTTTTATTTAGTTGCCCCGTATGAGTAGTTTTATGCAAAAACTTGCATCATTTTGTATAAATCGAAAGAAAAAAAACTAAAATAAAATATAAATTTAAATATAAAATAAGCAACAGATGTAGAATTTTATCACATGATTTTAAATTTGGAATACTAAATGCAATTATTTCAAATATTTACATACAATTTCCTTGAGTAAGAAATACATACAAACATATTTCTATTTATGGGAATGAGTAATTTATAGATTTCCATTAAGATAAAAATAGAAGATTTATATAAATGTAAATACCATTAAAAATATAGGCAGCTAATAACTTTTCAATTCACCAAACAACACAGAGAATTCAATATTTTTTTTAAACATATATGGAGTTTGACACTTCAGCAAAAATTGTGCTTAAATGTAGTTTCAATTTTTTGCTTACCCGTTTAATTAGTACTTATAATAATCTGTTATATGTGTATTACTATTCCCCTTCTGTGTTTTGATTTCTTCTATAACTTTTTTTTTTAAATACACATTTGAAATCTACATGTGTATTTGTAATACGCGCTTTACAATACGTTTTATCACACAGGGTTTTTAATTAAATTTAACTTAATTTAATTAAATAATTGACTTCAATTAGTTACTTGACAGCAGTTTAGTTTTATGATGACAAAATAAAAAAATTAAAAACAAATGATCAAAGTTAAATAGTTACATCTATATTTATTTATTTTGTTATTTTTAAGTAAACATAAAATTTCTTTAAATTTTTAATGATTTCTTTATCAAATATTTTAACACAAATAACAACCAAGGCGAATTAAAAAAACTAACTTCATTTAATCAGCTGATTACTTTATCACTATAATATTTATTAATGAATTCGCCTTAATATGTTTTTTTTTTTTATAGAATTAATGTCACTTATTTCTTTACTTAATATAAAATTAAATGTAAATAAACATAAATCAATAAAATAATTATACTATTGCCATTGTTTACATCATCATCATTTAAAGTTGACATCACTGTGCCATCATTAGTGATGGCTCTTCAAAATAGTATGTAATGGGAAACTTTTTGTAATGTGCCATAATTAAGCCCACAAAAATGTATATATTTTTAAATTTCTTTTGACAGAAACTGTCAAATTCTTTGACAAGCTTAAATATATTTCATCAATTTTGTGATAGATTTTTTTTCAGCATCTAGCATAGAAAATATAAGAAATATCACATAAATATGAATGTATGTATTTAAAGAAAATATATATGTACAAATATTTTGTAAATGGGCCACTTTAAAATAAACATATCTTTCAATTCGATAAACATATTGAAACAGAATGTAAACAAAATAAAACATTTATTACATAATTGGAATAGTTTAAAGACATTAATTTTCAAAACAGCTAAACACAATATAATTAAATTTTATATTAAATGTATCAAGTGTTTGTAATATTCACTTCTTAACCCCCCTCCCCCCTCTTTATAATAAAGTTCATAGTGTATTTTAATCGCTTAAACACTTGAACACTTTACAAGTGGGTTTTTGTTCTGTAATTTAATTGAATTAATTGATGACAGAAAGACCACACATGGTTTTTATTTAATTTCATTACATTGTGATGAAAAAAAATGTTGTTTATAAATTAAGAAAAATATATATATTATATATACATAAAGTTATTTACATAATTATTTTCTACGATTTAATTGTTTTATTTGTTTTTATATACATATGTATGTACATTTACAGTGGGAGATTAACATTGTTTTGAATTCAATTTAAACTGTCAAATGTTAAGAAATTCATAAAACGAGTTTAATTTAAACAAAATTGACATATGTTTAAATGTTTGTATGTATGATATTTGTAAAAACTATTTTTAAATAATTAAAAATTCATAAAAGGAAAATCTTTTAGGAAAATTTGTACTTATGATCGAAATTCCATTTAAACCAATATCAATTGATATTTACCTATCAATAGTAGTTTTAAAACTTATTTAAGTTTATTATAATCATTTCTAATAATAAATAATTTTATATATTAAATATTTATTTAAGTATACAAAACAAACAAATAAATAAAGTTTAAGCTGAGAGTTATTTATTTAATAGGTATTTTCTTTAATCATATACACACATGTTAAGTCAGTGTTCACACTCAGCCATTTTTCAGAATTGAGACAAGAAAAATAACCATTTGCAAACATTAGTTTACATTATTACATAAACTTGCTAATTTAACTAAAATTAATTGATATCTATTATTGTTTTGTATTTACTTTCGTTTTATACATAATTATTTTCGTGTTTTTTTTTTTTTAATATTATTTGATGTCAATTTTATTTAGTTTATTATTTGTTTACATTCATGTTTAGTGTTTGTGTTTATCTATGTTTACGTATTTTATTGTCAGTTTTATACGGCAAATGATGAAGCATTTTTTTTAACAGGTGAAAATTTATTTATAAAATATTATGATGAATTAGCAAAACAAACTAAAATTTGCTTAAGGATGGGAAGCATTCCCAACGATCAACAAAACATCTTAATTTTCTAAATTTAAAAAAATAACTAAAGGTAAATGGTGTTTAAAAATACAACAATAAGGCGAATTCATTAATTTCTTTATATATATATGGAGTGGAACATAGTGTCTATATTACACAATTTTTTATGAAGACAAAGGTCATGTAAAGAAAAATTATACTTATAAAGCTTTTGACACTTTAAAGCACTAAAAATTGTAATAGAGCTTACAGACGATAAATCAAAATCTCATAGAGTTTAATAGATTTTAGAAAAAGTAAGTCACGCCACATACGGGAGACAGTAACAATAATTTTTGTCTTTACAAAAATTTGATCCAGAATAACAGCGAACGGCGCAGCGCAATAATTAAGTGATGACTACTTTTAAAAAATATAGTAAATTGAGCCGCAAAAAAGTAAATAATATATTAAATTCAAAGTCAAATATTTAATAAAAATTTTAATTAGTTTAAAATAAAAAATCAAATAATTTATATTGTAAAGTTATGATATTGTTTGTTTGGTTTTTATTTAAATAAAAAATAATTACTAACGTTTTTTAAAAGCGATTTTGTGTTTAAGTGTTTGCAACACTTTACAGTTTTTTGTTTTCGAAAAAAACTAGGCAACCCTATTAAGAGTGTGTCAGAGCAAATTCAAGAGAATAACATACCGTCTATATTAGCCTTTTTCTTGTTCGCACATGAACAAAACGTCGGCAGAGAAATACAGACATTCTTTTCCATTTTGTTTTGAGTGGGCAGAACATTTGTCGAACAAATCATAATTTTTTGT
>MINK01174938.1:0-13399 GCA_001735545.1 Phormia regina
AAAAATAACATCCAAAGAAGTCAATAAGATCCTGAACTTGTGATCCAGAAGTAGTGCAAATTCGGATCATTTCCAATGAATTTTACATAGGCAGGTATGCTTAGATATGTATGTAAGTACAATTAAATGAAAATTTACAGTTTTTAATAATAGTTCCCAAATATCTAGTTTTTATGTGATTTCAAAATATAAATTATTTTATTGATTTCAATTGGATTCTACATACAAATTTTGTAAAATATTTTTATTCAACACTATTTTTCTTTTAGTGTGTAAGTCATATACAACAATGTACTACACAAATATGACTTTTGTATAAAAACAAATATTTATAGAATACAAAAAAAAAAACAATTGAATAATAAAGCTGCATTTAAAATTATTCATAAAATTGTGCATTTTTTATATAAAACGAGAGATGAAGGTATAGTCGGTCAAGCCAGACCATATGATACCCTACACCATTACCTATGTGTACCAAAATTGAGTCTTATACGGGAGCTATGGTCAATTATGGACCGATCTTCATGAAATTTTGCACTGTTACTTATACTTATATAAGTATTATATGTCTCTAATATTAAATTAATATTGACTTTTATATGGGATTTTGCACATTTATTTATTTGTGTTAAATTACATTAAAATATTTCAATTTTTAAGATATTTTTGAGTGTTAAAACTCAATTCCGGGAGAACATTTGTATGGGGGTTAGGTGAAATAATGAGCCGACCATGACCAAAATCAATAGGCTTCGTAATTGTATCAAAAAAGTCACATGTACCAAGTTTCATCAAAATATCTCTAAAATTGAGACCTGTATTTTGCGGCCAAGCTTTACATGGACCAGATGGACGGACGGACATCGTTAAATCGACACAAAAAGTGATTCTGAGTCGAACAGTATACTTTAAGGTGGGTGTAAGAAAATTTTTTTTCCACGTTACAATATTTGACCAACCACCTTTGGTGGTGTAGGGTGTAATGAATTTCGAAAAAATTTTGGTTACGATATTTTGGCGGACAGGGCTCGACGTGTTTAAAGACCATTTTTTTGTTTTAAGAAACATTGTACAAGAAGAATATCCAATGGATATTGAAATTTGCTTTTAATAAATACTATTGTTGGATAATTAATAAATTCAATATTTTCAAACCCCACAAATATTTGTCGAGTACTCGGATTTGTAATTGATTTTGTGTACATTATTTCTTGTTGCTTATTATTTGTTTTATATAGAAAGATATTGATTTGGATTGAGAGAAAATTGTACTTTTTTAAACTTTTGCTTTCGAAAACTAACAAATCATGTATAGAAATATTTTCGAAGCGAGATGAAATGACGATTTAAAACAATTAATGCACCAACTGCATTATCATATAATCGATTTCTGACTATACTATTAAAGAAATAAACTTTCGCATTTGATAAATTTTAGACTTAAAGTAAGTAATGCATTAGCGAAGTTTTCTAAGATTCTAATAAAGAATTCCATGCTGTCCAACGTATTCGCATATTTTAAATAATTTAAATAATTTTTAAATGATCTAGTATTTATATACATCGAACTGAATGCTTAATTATGATAAATTAAAGCTTTTTGTAGAATTTTAAATTTTAAAAAATAATGAAATTACACATTTTTTAGTAGATTTCTAATCCAGGGATTCTCGATAAAAAATTGCGGGAATCAGGAACTGAAAAATTGCAAAAATTTCCGGGAATTAGGACTTGGAAATCCTTGGGAAAACTCCTACTTGTCTATTTATCTAATATTTGATCACATTTCCTATATTTGTTCTACTCTAAAAATAACTAAATTTAATGAAATTTTCAACTGCCCAGTCCAGAACACAATTATACCAAGATTCCTGAGCATCACCCTTATTTGTGGACAAGTGGATCTATCATAACGAAATTCATTTTATTGTTTGTATTCAGTGAACTATTTTCGAATGGCGGTCCCTAGCAGAATGTCTCTATTTAAGTAAATATAAGTGATTTATGGATGTCTGTCCACAGCCGTCTGTTCATTTAAACTTTATGAACGAAATACAAGTCGTCGCTTTGAATATATTTTATTGATTTCAACTGGTTTATAATCGATAATAACTCCCATATAATCTTTGAAAATCTTTTAAAAGACAATAAATTTCATGTGTGTTTTTTTATATTTTAAAATTATTTTTATTATTTTGACTTTTAGACATAAAACAAATTCACAATAATGTTAACCGAAAATTAACTAACTTTTCAATACTGTTAATAGAAAAAATTCACTCTAAGTTCAAATGCGTTAACGGGCATAAATGTTATAAATTATTATCAATTAAAGAATCATATACGATGTATGTATTCAAAGTTTTGATTGAATGTGCATATATATTTTGTAAAATGTATCTTATCTTTCATTTTTTACATAAATCGTTAATGTTTCATTTATTTATATATACAAATATTTGTACGTATGTTCGTATGTATATACAAATATTTGCTTATTCACGTGTAAATATTTATCGCAATTTTTACATTTATTGGTACACAGAAAAAAGTATTTCAAATTGTTTTTTAATGAAATTATGAACTAACTGTATTTTAAAATAATTATATTACTTATTATAAAATTTATTAACTTTTTCACCAAATTTTATATATTTAAGAAGATAATTATGGTAGTTATTAATATTATCATTTTAAAAATTAATTAATATAAGCCTTCGTAACTGAAGACGAATTTTACTTTTTTCTGTGGAGATATAAAAACGATGAAATTCATTCACATAAAAAATAAACGAAATTAAAATAATTTTTATCATAAAAAAGCAATAAATGATAAATGTGTTTTAGATTTGCTCGATAATTGAAACAGTAAAAAATAGTTTATAAAAAATATGTATTGAAAAGTGTACATCTATGGCAATAAGGAAAAACTACATAAGAGTAAATTTATGTTATAATTTTTAATTTTCATACAAAACTACTGAAAGTTTTTATTTTTAAAATCGATATTTATTAAAATTCGTTTTAGATGTCTACAGAAATATTTACTATTTAATATTGTTAAGAAAGAACCTTTTGATTTAGCTGCATAGATACGGATGTATGTTAATTAGACCAAAAAGGGTCACAGATATTTTATTATCGAAAATTATTTAAATACTTGAACAATCTAAATTTGTACAACGACAAATTTTCCTAATATTCGTACATAAAGTACTTTTTCCATAAATTTTACATAATGTGTACATATGTGTAGAATTAGATCGGCCAATTGCGACTATTGAACTTATGTGTAATTAAAGAACATTCAGTTTTTGTCAATAATATTTTTAAACGTATGAGTTGTTTTTTTTTTTTTTTTTTTGAAACAATACTACTTTTATGTTATTTATTATATTATTATTAGCATGCGATAAGATTTAAACCGAAATGAATTATTATGTGGTATTTTATTATTATTTTTATTTTATTTGCATTTTATCAGTTATTAATAGTTTTAAGGTGAGGTCATATATGAATGTGTCATAAATCATTTCATTTTGTAATTATTACAAAATAATAGTAGTCACTTTCATATGAATGTGTGTATCAATTTGTATAAAATTAACTTATTTACGAAAATAATATTTTGGTAGTTTAAAATGTTGTAGATTAGCGTTAAATATATATTTTACTTGAAATTTAAATAGTTCAAGAACTAAATTACAATAATATAAAATAATAAATAACAATCAGGAATCAATGAAACTACACTCGTAGTCATTTTCATTCATTCATTTTTGGTGAAAATTCGAACGTGATCACAGATTTTCATTCTTTAAGCTNNTTTAAGCTCTAGCGCCTCTAGTTTCCTTATAAAATGAGTTTTTAGTTTTTCATATAAAAAAATCGACTTTTGATAAAAATGGTGGTGATCACAGATTTTCATTCTTTAAGCTCTAGCGCCTCTAGTTTCCTTATAAAATGAGATTTTAGTTTTTCATATAAAAATCGATTTTTGATGAAAAATTAAAGTGATCACAGATTTTCATTCTTTAAGCTCTAGCGCCTCTAGTTTCCTTATAAAATGAGATTTTAGTTTTTCATATAAAAATCGACTTTTGATGAAAAATGAAGGTGATCACAGATTTTCATTCTTTAAGCTCTAGCGCCTCTTGTTTAAGTGATGACAGATTTTCATTCTTTAAGCCCTAGCGCCTCTAGTTTCCATATAAAATGAGATTTTAGTTTTTCATATAAAAAATGGGTTTTTTATATAGAAAGTGGTGGCGATCGCAAATTTTCATCCATTAAACTCTAGCGCCTCCAGTTTCCTTATAAAATGAGATTTTAGTTATTCATATAAAAGTCGAGTTTTGATGAGATATTTAAATGTGATCACAGAATGTTTTTCATTCTTTAAAAGCGCCTCAGCCAGTCCAACTTAGTATTTCCTTAATTATATAGAATGAGGATTTGTTAGATTGTGTTTCATATTAGAAAAAGTCTTAAAATATTATGTAAAACATTAGGTAGACTACACGATTTTTCATATACTATCAAGCTCTAGAAGCCTAACACTCTAGTTTCCTATAAATATACACATGAGAATTGCTTAATCGGATACTGATTTAATAGATCATAGTATTTTCGAATTTGTGATCCTGTTATTTTTTGGAGGAGTGGAAGAATACTAGTGAGGTGATCACCAAAGTTTTGTCGTTCCTTTATAGGACGGGCGCTTTAATTGCGCTCGTCTAGTGTTCCTTTATAAAGATGAGATTTTAGTTTTTTTTCATATTAAAATATCGAATATTGTGATGAATTAAATGTAATATGTGATGTCACAATGATATGCCATTCGCTTTAAGCGCTTAGCGCCATCTAGGAGTTTCTCTTATATAATTTGAAGATTTATGATTCTTTCATATAAAGATAATTCTGCTATTTTGATGAAAAATTAAAAAGTGATCACAGATTTTCATATTCTTTAAGCGCTAGTCGCACTAGTTTCTGTTATAAAATGAGAGTTTTTAAGTATTCTCATTATAATAAAATCAGAGTTTTGATTAAAAAATTACACCCTCCCCGTTGACTCATTGACTTTTGATGAAAAATAAAAGTGATCACAGATTTTCATTCTTTAAGCTCTAGCGCCTCTAGTTTCCTTATAAAATGAGATTTTAGTTTTTCATATAAAAGATCGGTTTTGGATTAAAAATTAAAGTGAGCATAGATTTTCATTCTTTAAGCTCTAGCGCCTCTAGTTTCCATATAAAATGTGATTTTAATTTTTCATATAAAAAATCCTATTTTGATGAAAAATGAAGGTGATCACAAATTTTCATCCTTTAAGCGCTAGCGCCTCTAGTTTCCTTATAAAATGAGATTTTATTTTTTATATAAAAGTCGAATTTTGATGAAAAACTAAAGTGATCACAGTTTTTCAGTCGTTAAGCTCTAGCGCCTCTAGTTTCCTTATAAAATGAGATTTTATTTTTATATAAAAATCGAATTTTGATGATGATTCCTTATAAAATGAGATTTAATTTTTCATATAAAAAATTGACTTTTGATGAAAAGTAAAAGTGATCACAGATTTTCATTCTTTAAGCTCTAGCGCCTCTAGTTTCTTTATAAAATGAGATTTTAGTTTTTCATATAAAAAATCGGTTTTTTATATAGAAAGTTGTGGTGATCACAAATTTTCATCCTTTAAGCTCTAGCGCCTCTATATAAAATGAGATTTTATCTTTTATATAAAAAAGCGGTTTTTTGTATAGAAGGTGGTGGTGATCACAAATTTTCCTCTAGTTTCTTTATAAAATGAGATTTTAGTTTTTCATATAAAAATCGAATTTTGATGAAAAATTAAAGTGATCACAGATTTTCATTCTTTAAGCTCTAGCGCCTCTAGTTTCCTTATAAAATGAGATTTTAGTTTTTATATAAAAATCGAATTTTGATGAAAAATTAAAGTGATCACAGATTTTCATTCTTTAAGCTCTAGCGCCTCTAGTTTCCATATAAAATGAGATTTAATTTTTCATATAAAAAAAATCGAATTTTGATGAAAAATGAAAGTGATCACAAATTTTCATTCTTCAAGCTCTAGCGCCTCTAGTTTCTTTATAAAATTAGATTTTAGATTTTGTTTATAAAAAGTAGATTTTTGGTGAAAATTAGTGTTGACTAAGAGCCATATACAGACAGCTAGCAAGTTGACATTGATTGATTTTCGTTCAGTGTGATTGTAGTTTTTGTGACACTTAAATCTATTAAATGCATAGGATCAATTGGATGTTCAGGAAAATTTTTATTTCTTGTGGTTAATCTAGAAATATATCCCCTATCTGTGTGACCAAATCTGGTCTCGGCGGAATACTGAATTTAACATATTTTCACTTTTCGATTCCATCTTCACCATGATTTTTTAAAGGATAAGAAGAAAATTTCTTAAATATCCATTAAAATGAGTGTTTGTATATCGTTAAAATTCACTATGGCATCTATGGCAAGAATTTTGGATGTACTATACAAAAAGACAAACGAAAAATGAAGGCCAAAAATTATGTTTATACAATATTTTAAACTTTTTTTTAATGAAATACAAATTAATGAATAGTTTTTCATTGTGAAGTAAATGTATGAATATTTATGTATGTGCATATGTGTATGTGTTATATACACAACAGTTTATTGGTGGCGATTAACCCGCTTTTAGATCACCTGCCGAACTTCACCGATCACCAATTAGCAATTGACACACTAAGGTTAACGGAAAGAATAATCAAAAAATTTTAACTGACTCATTGTGACCAGTAAAGTGGTTGTGTGCGTCCTCAAGTTACACTTTGTAGCCGTTAAAGTGTCTGTGTATATAAAAAAGGATCACCTTTTAGTCATAGAAGTGCCTATATGTCCTTTCATTGGTTCTAGGTAGTCGTGAAGGTGATTGTGTGTGCCAAAAAGCAACACTATGAAGTCGTTGAGTTGGCAATAGACTTCCTCCTAGGACAAATCCATGTTAAAGTGACCAGTCAAGTGGATAATAAAGTGACTAGTGGTACTTGTGCTAGTTTTATTATTTTATAATTGTAGGAGGGTACTTGGAATTTCAAGTCTCTAGCTAAATTATAAATATTTGAATTTTACATTAAAATCTAAAAATGTTCTGGTAGATGGTTCTTAATGGATTTAGAACGTACTTACTGACTGATACACGTCTAAATTTTTAAAATTCGATAAAAATTTTAAAAATTTAATTAAGAAAATTACCTTGTTATCCAAAAATAAGAATTTTTTACAAAAATTTATGTGAACAATTTGTGAGTAATTAAGGTAAAATATTGGACAATGATATTAATGTTGTATAATATGCTTTTTTTTTAATATCTGCGTAGTAGAATAAATACATTTTTGAATGAAAAGCGAAAAAATATGACCGACCAAATTTGGAAACATTAGGCCTGTGGCCAATTGTAGAGCAACACTATTACTAAATGTAATGAATGTCCTTATGTAATAAAATATAAAAATATAAAATACGATGGTAATAATATACAGATGATTTTTTTACACTTTACATCAATTTCCAGAAGTGAGTTTACATGAGAGCTATAGTAAGAATCATTAAATTTAATAATGTTGCTTTTATTACATAAAACTTATTAGTGACGAATATCCACTTGATAAAAACATTACCAAATCTCATTACTTTCAAGCTGTTCAATAGTTAGTTGATTTTAAAGTATTATTGAAGTCATTATTAGTAAAACTAATTGAAATTAATTACATTTTAGGTTACAAATAACTAATTGATAATAAGATATTAGAATATAAAAATTATTATTACACCAACTAAAAATCTCAATCTTAACATTAATGCAAAAGTGGTGACATACAAATAATATATCTCTTCATATCTATGTTCAAACAATTAATTATTTGCGAACTTCATGTTAAATATTAATTATTTAACGTGAAGTTCCAACTAATAAGTATTCATTTAAGGTGATGAAAGTCTATGGTATATCAGAAAATGTTTACTCCTTAACTGAATATTTAATAATATTACTTACGCCTATTTGGAATAGATCTTCTTATCACTGAGCTAAGGGATCCAAATATTTTTATTTTTTATCTTAACAACAACCAAAAATTCAGATTTTTATATCTATTCCTTCTATGAATCTTTCCATAAATGAGTAATTAATTACATACCATGTTAATAACAAGTAGTTATTAAACTACTTCAATATAATGCAAACGGTATGTTGTTGTCCTTGAAAAATAACTACATACTTAACTACATGCCATTACCAAGTTTTTGCTGAATATTCCAAAATAATATGCTGAAAGAATATAGACGAATATGTGCAAAACATTCAAAGTCAGCACTCTGAAATTAGTATTATTTTGAAATATATAACAAAGTACAGAATATTTGTATGAAATTTTTACCTCATATACCTCACCCAAAATGTTATTCAACACCCACCTTAAAGTATAGCAATCGATACAGAATCATTGCCGATGTTTTCTTTGCATTTTTGCCTTATTTATAACCCATTTTGAATAATCGGAATTCTTATTTAATTGTTATCATAAATACAAAATTTTTATTGTTGAGAGCAATACCATCTATGTTTCCGTATAATTATTTTACTTTTTTTAAATATACACATAATATATATTATTTCTGTCTAATTTTTTATACTGAATATTTATCTGGGAAAAATCAGTTGAATAGTTCTTTAAATAAATTTTTATTTTGTATACTTAAATTTAAATAAATTTAACTTTACTTACCTTTCTTTTTATCCTAGTCCTTTCATACTTTAAGGTCTTTGACTAAATATAAACACTTAACTGTTTGAAAGAGACCTAAAAGAAATAAACTATGATGCTAATGCCGTTCTTTGTCATGTCAACATTCACGGACAAGAGACATCATCTCAATTATTTTCATCATTATAATTTTACTTGCCTTGGTCAGTATCAGTAGTTTATGTTCTTTTTAAACTTTAATAAATATCAAAAAAAAAAAAAAATACTCTACTCCATTTTGGGTGGTTTTCCCACTCTCCGTTAACTTTTCATCTCATCTCATTTTTTCTTAGCGCCTTATTGATGCTGACGATGTTTTGCTTTCTGCACATTAATGAAGAACTTATGAAAAACGTGAGTAAAATATATAGATTTGGAAAAGAATGACGATAGAAGAAACAAAATTCAAAATATACCATTTTTAAGCTTAGTTAGCGCGAAGAATGAAGGAAACAATTTTAAATTTGTTAAATACTGGAAAAATTGTGCGATAAAAAGTTTAGTTAAAGAAAATATGTACCTGTATATATACATAGATGTAACTACATATGTATACATTTGGAAGGCCCCAAAAATGATGCTGTTGTTTGTAACTAAAATGAAAGCATATTTCATTTCAATTTTTCAAAGTTTTTATTATGACATTATAATTTTATTAAATTTATTCCAAAGGAATAAAACGAATTTTTTTCATAATACCAGAATACCGAAAAAGTAATTCCAGGATGAATATTTTCCAAATATGATGTAAAAATTCACTTTAATTGAGATCATCGACACCTAATTTTTTGAATGCAGGTATCCCATAAATTCATTGAATAAGTACGACGAATTGAACATAATTTAAATAATATGTGATTTAAATTAGATAATGTAATGTAACATGTAGGTCATTTGCTTATATGATTTTTAACACGTAGTTTACTTTTTTATCCTAAAATATAATAAATGTTTTAAATTCAAAGCAAACGAAAAATTGTATTAAAAAAAAAACTAAGAAAAAAGATGCAAGTCTTAAAAGTTTTTTTTTTTCAAAACGTGACATGAGTAAACAAAAAATCCAATAGAACAAAAACATGATTAGAGATGATGAAATAAAGACCAACAAAAATTAAAAGTTAAATAAAATGGCATGTCAGGTGTTGAACATGAAAGTGCAATTTCATAAAATTTATTTATCTATTAAAAGTCACGTCAGAACAACTTGTGTTTTATATGTACATCTTAATATTTTTATAACAGATACTGGGAATAAAAACAACTTTATCGATTTACACATAAAATCCAAATCTGATGACCTAAAATAAATAAAAATCATTTAAATTGATATCCTCAGAAATGTAAATATTTTTTTTTTTTTGTAATTAGAAATGTGAGGAATAATTTACAATTCGAATACAAAAGTAAACAAGAAACTTTAAATTTCAAAATGGGTTAAATGTGTGATGTGGAATTTGGAAAGGGTCTTTGGGAGAGTAATAATAGTTATCAAAACAAAGCTCTTAAATATTGTGTAATAATTTTGACCACACGGAAATTACATCAGTAACGTATAGATAATATTTTTATTATTATTTATATTAACATGTCATCAGAGCTTGAAAAAATAAAAATTAAATCTTTTAAATTTTGTTTTCCGTTTAGCTTTTTCGATACTTTTTAAGTTAACAATATATGTATTTTAATTATATTATAATTTACATATTTTTTTAATGTTACTAAATTTCGTGTATCTGTTAAGTGTTTAATAATATTTTTTTAATATCGAGAAAACCATGTGATTTAATATTGAGATTAAACAACTTTTGTTTTTCATGTGCCTATAAACCTACTTTATGTTAAGCAATACAACAACAAAACAAATACAATGTACCTTATCGTTTACTTTACACTTATATGTACATTAGTATATCGCTACTTAATATAGGCACAAATGTATGTACACATTTTTATACCCTACACCACCATAGGTGGTTGGTTTATACAATATCCACTTGTAAGTATATCAATCGACTCAGAATTATTTTTTAAATCGATCTATCGATAATTTAATAAAACTTGGTACTTGGGACTTTTATAATAAAATTAATTTTCGCTCCATTATTTCACATAGCCCCCATACAAATGCCCCCCGAAATAGGCTTTAACACTCAAAAACGCAAAAATGAGTTCTATACAAGTTTTGATATTTATACCAAATTTTAATAAGATCGGTTCAAAATTGACTATAGCTATACGAGATTCGATCTATAATTTACCATAGCTTCCGTATAAACATAATTTGGCAAAAAGTGTTAGTCTACAAATTTATATGCTAAATGATGTAGGGTATCATATAGTCAATCATGACCGACTATATTTTTTTTCTGGTTAACTAAACAAAACCAAATGGTCGTGTGTTTAATTTGTTTTAAATTAAAATTATTTAAATTCATACAATGCATTTTTTGGAAATCAAATTATTTTGTCTCACTTCTGGCATTTCTATCCCAAAATAAATTTATGATATTTGTTCAACTTTTTATTCCCTAAATATGATATTAATGAATGTTTCAATCAACATTAATACTAAAATGCATTTTACATTAAATATTTAAAAATAGTGATTTTTAAAGTTGTTTAATTACACAAAGCTAAAAAATTGTGACCGGTATGTATTTAGAATTTAATTTGATAGAGATTATTTAGGTACTGAACAGAATATTTAGTAAAGTGGAAATTTTGATTACCAATAAACATTTGTTTAATATATGTATATATAAAAAATAAGTAAATAAAGAGGAAAGAACTTTATAGTGTAGGGTATCACACTGTCGTGTTAGAGAGATTGTACTTGGTTACTTTTTATACTGTTGTTGTTGTTGTTGTTATTTATATCCGCATTTGCCATGTAGATTGTTTTTAGTTTATACATGTATCTATTGTTTTTTGTTGGTCGAATTTTTTATATCCATATGTTAAAAAAAAAAAAAAAAAAAAAACAGAGCTTTGAGTATCGTTAAGCTTTTTTCATTTATTTATTTAAGTATCCCCTTTGAAAATGTTTAGTATTTATTTTAATTTGTATATGATAAATGAAATATGTATGTATATGAAAGTAACAGATATAAATGTAGAAGCTGTTACTCTTGATACTTTTTTTTCAATTTAACCAACATTAAATAAATTTCAGTTATGAAGATTTTTTTCATGTTTTGATTGTTTTATTATTATGTGCTTAGTAAGGTGGCTTTTGATGTTCACTGACTGTGATGTAATAATGTATTGTGGCAAATTTAAAATTAAAATATTAAAAACAATACAATTTACAAAATGTTACATACTTGTTTTAAAAGTATATTGCTCTTTGCCTATTATATAGAAATAACTTCTTAGAAGTGATGACAGATAAAATTAAGGACAATCATTCCGTTTTGTAAAAAGCCGTGTTTATTTTAACTATAAAGAACATAGAGAAATATTGTTTAACATAAAAAAAAAAAAAATCTGACATCTATAAAAATTAAAAAAAAAATAATAATAATAATTCGATACGATTTTCAGATATTTCATTGTCAATGAATCGTTATGAAAAATATTTTAAAACAATTTAACTTTTATATATGTAATTATATTGTCAATTTTAAGCAATTTTTATATAATAATATCATAATAATACAAATGTTAATATCTTCTAATCGCTTTGTATTTTTTATTTTGTCTGTTAGATACTATTCGTTTGCATTAAGTAGCAAACTATTCGTTTGCATTAAGTAACAAATTTCGGCATATTAAACTCGAATGTCGTTATTTTTGGAGTAGTCTATTGTGGGGTTTACTATAATGTTTCACCTAGTGGACTCTTTAAGGTATTCATTTTCATGCATATTGAAAAATTCAGACATATTTGAAATATTTAATAATAAAAATGCAATATGGGTAATAAAATGTTTGCTAGAAAATAAGTATTTATATATGTATAGACAATATATTGGATGCATCATCATTACTAAAGTTGACTCGCTGATACCTTGGACCTCTAATAATCAGTTAAATAATTGTGTCTCTTTTTTCAGTAGTAGAATATTGAGAATTGACTAAAATTGTTTATATATTTTCCTTGTTCAAGCATATATTTTTTTATATTTTTACATTAGGTTTCATTTATATATCTGTTATCATTGAAGATAACATGCAATTAACCAATTAAGAGCCAGAGGATCAATTTGATGCATTTAGTTCTCAAAAATAAGTAACATGAAAGTATTTATTACACTTAAATTTTGATAAAATTGTAAAAAAGATAATAAGTTCGTTTAAAACGGCAATGATAATTGTATAAAAGGGATTTTTTTGAAATTTAGCCGCCATTTTACACCAATTCGCCGCCTTTTTGATAAATTTTGTTTTTTGAGTATATTTATATCCTCAAAATGGACCGGAAACCCCAAAATTTTATTTGTGCGACTAAAGGGTTAAATGGACGCACATATTAAGAGTATTTAATGAGAGTTTTCCAATGATGCCCTAGGGATGGAAATTTTCCAAATATTCAATACTAATAAAATGATTGAAAATTTTACAAAAAAAAAAAAAAAAAAAAAAAATG
>MINK01174939.1:0-10095 GCA_001735545.1 Phormia regina
TGAAAAAATTGTAAAACAGCTGTTCTTACGAGTATACTTTCTAATTATACTATGAATTGATAATACATATTTGCATAAGATTTATTTATGTTTTCTAACTTTAATTTTATTTAGACAACTATATTTTATTTGAGTGAAAGAAATGCACTTAAAGAAAAGATGGGTTTTATAAGTAATATATACTAGTTATAGATGTTTCTTTATTGTTTTGCACTTTTACTTTCCTTACACTTCATTTTTTATTAATATTGAAACTTAATCGTAAAACATTCTTAAAGAAACTTATTACCAAACGTTTTTTCCCAGTGTATTTCTTACTCTTTGGACTCTCAGCAACAATTAAATAAAAGAGCGTAAGAATGCATGTGAACTCAACACACAATTCACAATTCAGGGTTGCTTGAAGACATACATAATTGTTTAAGTGCTAAAACGTCAAAAAAATTAGCTAAACTGCTCTGCAGCATAAAATGTGCTAAACAGTGCTAAAATGTTTTGTAAAAAAAATTATGTTTCGATTGCCCTTGTTTCTTATAAAATATAGTTCTAATGATAACTTATAACAATATTTTATTTAGAGTTGAAGGTAATATCGAAATCCTTTTAAATGCAAAATCAAGCACTGAAAGTGCTAAAATGGCAACACTGACACAATTGTGCTACACACGAAATTTAAATCATTGCTAAACGAATAGAATTTTTATGTAGATGTGGTTGTGAGTTTCTACCTTTTAAAAGTTGCGTTTGCACTGTAAGAAATTCCTATTAAATTCTTACATGAAAAACTAAGAAATGGAGAAACCAATATTATAACTAGAGGTACATATTAGTTGGTATAAACTATAGTTTTAGATTCCGTAAACGATTGTCATTAGCGTTATATTGTTTAAGTTTATTGGAAAATACTTTTATAATAAAATAAAATTTTATGAAAATATAATTTACCTGTGTCGTAGGTATAGCAAAACAAATTACACTTAATGCATACATTTCTGGTTGATTTGATTTTAGGTTTTGCCAAAACAATAAAACATTAGTATCAACCGGTTTAAATGGCAACTTAAGGTTTTCGATAATATCATAAACAGCGTTTGTTCTTGTATCCGATTTTTGAACATCTTGACAGAGGAATGCATTTAGAAAGGCATCTTCGTCATCATTAAAATGTTGAGAGTTTGTTGGTTCCTTTTGACATTCTGCTGTAGTATTTATAACATCAGGATTGAAGATTTTTGAAAGACTCCATAAATTCTTTAAATAATCTATAGCTAACGTTTTTTCAATTGTTCCTAAGGTATGATGAAATCGTGGATCCAAATATAAACAAGCTTTAAAATAATCTTTACTCAAAATATCTTTTGATCTAGCTTCAATACATTTAATTAATTCCTTTGAAATTATAGCTGAATATTTATTTTCGATATTAGGGTTTGAGGCTAGTTTTCCTGTTAACAGTTTGCTTTTTAGCCATTGGGCATAGAAATCACCAAAGTGAATTTCTTCGCTATAATACTTAGTTATGGATTTTTGCAAAAATTTTAATGATTCACAGAACCCGTCAATAAAAAGCCACATATCATCATTAACTTCAAATTGATCTTCGGGATTTTCGATTATCGGATAATTAAGATCATTTAGAATACTGTGTGCTTGCTGTAAATCATGTATCATTTTGTAAGTAGAACCCCATTTCCAGGGAGAATCTAATTCGGGTACATTTAAATTATTTTGTTCAAATATATCGACAAAATCATTTTCTTCGTCACTGATAAACTTTACAAAATTACGACATTTTAGAAATGGTTCAAATATATCGGAATTTTTAAATATATCCAATAGACTATGCTGAGCTATGGCTCCTGCATAAAGTTCAAGCTGTAAATCGCAAAATTGTATAACTGGATAAGTTTCAAAGTTCTCGATTTCCTTTAGATATTCAGAGTTTTGTACTTTTGTATTATATTTAGCTTTACTAAAGTCACAAGAAATACTTATGATTTGACTTGAATCGATATTGTGTTTGTTAAGAATCTTTTTTATATGTTTCTCATTTAATTGAGAGGAGTCGTCTTTAAGATCTATTACTCCCAGAATGCGTTCTTCTATTTTTTCTTCATTGATAAACGTCGTACTAACGCAAAATGTTTTTGCTGGACCATTGATATCCATATCAATTTTTAAAGACAACAATCGCCAGTTAAGATTAGAGGACAAATCGTTATTCATATGTTTGGTTGCCAAATCTAAAAATATTTCAGTTGAAAACTCATCAATTATACATTCTTTATTTTCTCGTACAGAGATAGCTTTGCATATGGGTTGTAATATTGACTGCATGTTTTTAGAGCCAAATATTATTGGTGCCACTCCATCATCCAACATTAGACCCCATACGGCGGACATTAGGCTTTTTTCTTCCATTTCAATGTCCAGAAACATATTTAATGAATTAGCATCTATCGTAATCGTGTCAACCGTTCTACGTTTTGAAACCGATTCTTTAGGTGGCCCACACTTAACATTTGTTGATACAGAAGCCTGTTCTGTAGATTCACCATCATTTATGTTGGGTAATGAGCTGTCCACTTCATTACTTATTCGAGCGGGTTTTTTTAAACTAAATCCTTCATCGATGTCATTTACTAAAATATTATGTGATACCTGCAAGTGCTGCTTTAAATTGAAGCTGCGATTATTCCTTACACGATGCTGACATTGTTTACACACCGCTAAACCTTCACCCACAAGGTTGTCGAAGTATTTCCATACTTCGCTATTGGCATTGTGCAGCTTTTGTATGTGTCTTCTCAGAACGTAACTACTGTAATTTTTCAATCGCTGTTTGCAGAGTTTACACACTGCAATCCCTTCACCAACAATATTCTCAAAATATTGCCATACATCACATCGAGGTTTAAATACCATTTTGCGTTCTTTTTGCATCAATTATACGTTTACGACAATGTTTTGCTTATAGAAACATACACACACATACACTCAAATAATTGTACATGAACACAATTGAACCCCAGACACTTGCGATACGTTCACAGCAACGATTATTTCTATACTAAAAGCAAAGAGCTGAAATTGTGTTTAACTCTCTTGCTCTCTTGTTGTCCACAAAAAAAATTTTTATTTTGAGTCATTTGTTGTTGTTTCTAAAGCTGTGAAGAAATACCCAGCAGTTCTGATTAATAAAATGACTCAATAAACTGTAAAGTTACTACGGTTCCCTGTTTTTTATAGCACAAAAAACGAATTATGTTGTTGCATACATTTGGTATTTGACAACTGACTTAAGTTTGTTTTTGTTTCACATTACCTTTCATGGTAGAGTTAAGGAATAAGATTTTATAGAACTGCAGGGGATAAAGTAATCATACAAAAGTGTGTCGTGTATTTGAAAATAGTTATTAAAAGAGTGGTTTTACTCAAACTCTATAACCTGGTTGAAATAATTTCCATGAAGAATATTGCTTTAAGAACTCTTGAGTGCCTTGCAGCTCATTCGGCTAACATCAACCATTCAATAAGTATGTATGTACAACAGCAAAAGAGAAATAATTCACCGTAGCTGCACATGTATACATATGTATAAACATTGCTCATTAATTTCGAAACTACACAGTGGTGCCAATCGCATAAATTTTGCTAATAAATCTGTATCTCATAGACTATTGGTCGGCTTAAATTAAAATTTGTGGGAAAATTTAAGACTAGGATCTATTATTAATCACATGTTTCAAAAAATCTTAACTTCTCCAAAACCAAATCCGATTACAAAGATATTGATATTCATCTCTTTTTGATTGTTCAAGTAAGGGACGTATAGTGGAACTAATCGCAAAATTTGTGGTAATAAAACTGTATCTGCTAAATTAGTGATAGGATTGAATTGAAATATATGAGCGAGTTGTAAAGGAGGAAAAAATCTTTTAGAAAAAAAACTTCATACTTCAATAAGATATATATCTCTTATTGTTTAATTTTTCGGGTATACGTTCTGAGGTATAGATTATGATTTTTTTCTTTTTTTAAATATTTAGTATGAGCCATAGAGACGAAATTCTTTATTGACAATTTAACAAAATTGTTGGTATGTAAACAAAAATATATTTTTTTGTAAAAGTATTTTGTTGCTGCATGAATTATGTTTTTGACCATTACTTTCGCCTCTTGGCACTTCGGACACATTTCGCATAAACTTCTAGTTCTATTCTATGTCCTGAGGTATGTACATTAAGTGTTGTCGGATTAGGGGATTTATCCCCAAATAAGGGAATTATTTTTGGAAATAGGAATACAAATTTTGGTTTGGGAATTTGTTGGGGATATATTTAAAGGCTTGGGTATTTTTTTAAGATTTTTAGGAATTTTATTTTAAATGAATTTCCCTTTTCAACTTAAAACAATTTTTTAGTTGGGCATGAAGTTTTCTATAAGATAAAAATATACCTATTTCAACAACAGTGGTCTGAAGACAATAAAATGTATCTGTAATAATTAATTTGTATTATAAAGCCCATAAAAGTGATTAAAATCTCCTAAACAAAATGAATATTATGAAGGTAATTTTTGAGTAATTGATGTTCCATTATTGTTATTGTAAATAATAATTAAAAAATGATTTGATCTTCAGTCTTCAACAAATATTTGTTAAAAAGTTAAATAAAGTGTAAAATAATTAAAGCATGAGAGTATGACTAATCAATCATATTTTCATATCTAGACCTAGCCCTAGCAAAGAGGCATTTTTGTAACTGTTTACACATTGTTGATTGTATGAATGTGAAATTACATATGATACATCGATGAAGTTTTGACAGATGATGTAAATGATTCTAAATTATAGATGTTTATCAAAACACGAATTTCGAAAATGTTGTCGGTTACGATATTTTGGCGGTAAGGGGTCGATATATTTGAAGAAATAAAGGAAATAAAAACATATAAAAAAAAACTATAAAAAGTTTACAAATTTATATAAAATCCTTTTTTGTTTTACTTTGAAATGTTCTGTTTTAATATTGACTATTTGGAAAAATTTTATTGAAGCACAAATAAAAGGAAATATTGTAAATTTTAGATCGATTTGGTACAAAGATTGATTGGTTTTACAGAACTTGTATTGAACTTCAATGAAATATTGCTATATTTAAAGTATTAATGTTCGTTAAACATCTATTCGGGAGGACTTATGTATGGGGGATAGGTGAAATAATGAACCGGTCATAATCAGTTTCTATAGACTTCACCCTTGTGCCTAAATGATCATTTGGCCTATGTTTCATCAATAGTCCGGAGAAAAATTTATATAAATAATTAAGTATTGACATTTCTTCGGAAAAGAACCAAAGTTCCAATTGAGTGATTCCATATCAAAACGGTTAAAATACAGACATTTTCGTATTTTATATTTACGATTTCAATTAAATTCGAAAGAATTTAAGGCAGTTATAAGTAATTCGATATTATTTTTGTCCATAACTCCTAAACTAAATAAGCTTCCAACTTTAAGTTTTATATTCATGTGAAGAAAAATTATGCCAACAATATATAATTTTTTAAGAATTTTAAAAATACCGGTTTTTGAGATATAGTAGCTTTAAATATTTTATGTTATAAAGGTAACACTTTTGTTTTTTATATGCAGCAACAAATAAAGATCTACCATTTATATTTAAGGAGATAATAGGTATTCATTTATAAAGTTTTTAAACAATTTTTCGTTTTTCAAAACGGTCTTAATACCAGATCAAAAAGTAACATGGAAAACACTTGCAAAGTTCATGCTTGTAACGAGTTTCATTTAAATAGGAGATGTCAAAACCGATTGCTGTCCCTTTTGACATGAAATCACGCAACTTCAACTCATTTCAATTCATCGAGAATTTTGTAGGAAATCTTGTGAATATCTCAATAAATAAATTAGCAAATAAATAAATCAATAAATAAACAGAAAAGTAAATAAATAAAAAAGAAAATAAGTAATAAATAAATAAATGAAATTTAGAATATATTATAAAATAGTTCTGGAACTACTAGTGATTAAGAACTAATTTTGTATGACTTCTATATCACTTCTCAGAATAAATTAATGGTTCTCGAATGACTTCCTAGAATTGTTAAAAAAAACTTGTATATAAAATTTCATTAGAATAAAAAATTAAAAACTTTTTCTGAAATCGTTACCTAACGTTTCTATAAAACTACTCCTGAATGTGACAATTTCCAACAAAAATTATTAATTATAGTACTAGTTCTATAACCATTCCAAAGAATGGGTGCTGACTAGTTAACACTTCCTCAGAATTAGTTCTGGAGTTGACAATTTCATACAAAAATCATTGATCGTAACGCTAAAGTAGAACAAGTACATGCTATTTTTATGGGTTCTGGAACTAGTTGTAGAACTATTAATTAATTAATAATCTTGTATTTTTATATCGTCTTTTTTGAAAGTTTACGTTGTCTTTTAATTTCAATTTGATTTGACTAATAGTTTACGAAATACATAAAATGGCAATTGACCCCACTATGGTGTGGTTTAAGAAACTGTAATGTGATTTATAAAAACTTTGTAAATGTCTTTTTCAATCGAGCAAGAATATAAAGACTTTAATCGAATAAAATTGTAAGTATAAACTTATTTGCCATTGTCAAGATTTCGGGCCGACTTCTATTTATCAAATTATATTTTTATATATTTATTCATTTCAAAATTAAGTCTAGAATTATGTTATTTAACACTTCGTATGTTAACTAATTCTTCGTAAAATTTCAAACTTACCGATATTGGCCACTATACATTCCGCTTTTAGATGCACATATTTCCCTATACTTTGTAGTTTTTTTAGTTATGATCAGGGAAACCAAAATATGCAATTGCATGTTTTTTTCCTGGACGTTAAATGAAGTCATTGATAAAATATTTATCCGTTTCATAACAAATAAATAATTTTGAAATGAAAAAACAAATAAAAATTAAAAAAAAAAAAAAACGAGAGAAAAAGGTTCAGTGGGTCCAGCCCAACCATATGATACCCTACACCATTTGCTATGTGTACCAAAATTCGGTAAGGTGCCAATTATGGACCTATACTTGTATTAAGTGGAAAAAAAATACTATTAAAGAATATTACGTCGATACATGGACGTTTTGGCGATTCCCGAAATTGGGTCTTATATGGAAGCTATGGTCAGTTATGGACCGATCTTCGTGAAATTTTGCACTGTCACTTATACTTATGTAAAGGTTATATGTGTCGAATATTAAATTAATATTAAATTTTATCTGCGATTTATGCACGTTAAAGTGATTTTCGAAAGAGGGGTTCATATGGGATCTGTGTTAAATTATGGACTGATCTTCATGAAATTTGGCACATAACTTCCGGTTGCATAACTTCCGGGAGAAGAGAAAATTTAAAAATTATTATTTTTTTAAGTGCTTATTTTCCAGTTTTTATTTTTCGGGTTTTACTGCATATTTAATGCGCATTAAACCCATTTTTTAGAGCATATTGTGGTTTCCCTGCTTATGATTATGCTAAACTAAATACGTATGTGTGTGTGTGTATGAATGTACAAACATTCAACTAAGTATTTATGTACAAATTCTATGAATTTCTATGATTTTTATTTATTAAATGAAATGAAATGTTGATTGTTTATTACTAGGGAGTATGAATTTATGTGGAAATTGTTTTTATTTTGCTAAATTCTATAGAAGTAACGTCAAATAATATTCATCATTCAAAGTTGTATGTTTTAATGATTCTTAGGAAATGTTTCACAACTTCGATCTTTTTCTCAAATATTATATGAAATTGTTGTTGGAGTTTTACTGGAGGATGCTTAAAATAATATTCATCGAAATCGATTGCGTTAATGATGAACCAAATGTATCATTTCTTTGTTTGTATACTTTTCATTGAACATTTCTAAATTTATTGTTGTTGAAGACATTAAAACCATTTCAATATTCAATCCATAAAATATTTATTTATATAGAAATAAATAAATATTTGGATTCACGTGAAGTGTTGTTATTATTCGTTACATTATCTTTGTGGCTGCCGACAAGTTGTTGATGATTTTCTATTCATGATTTCGATGAATTATTTGTATGAAAGTTTTCCAATTAGTGAAAACATATTAAACAACTAAAACAGGGTAATATATATTGAAGAAATACTCCTTTCTTACAAATTATTAGATTCATTTCCTAGCTATAAATGGTGCATTCCAGGAGAAAAATAGAATGATTTTCACAACTATTTGCTCAAAATTTTTGTTTTAGTATATATTTTTCATTAGGCACTTTCACTTTGAGGACGGAAATTTCCTTTTTTCCCTCCCCGTGGATCCGCGCCTGATGATGACCGTAAGTGGATTTATATGGGAGCTATTATAAATTATGAACCGAACCATAGAAAATTTCGTACTACTTAAATAAAACTCATTTCCGCCAATCTCTTGGAAGTATTTCAGGGAATCTCTTATATATACTGTACACAGATATGTCCATAAGCCCACTGACACACACATATGTACTTAAATTTTTGCGCACATATGTACTTAAATTTTTACCTTTATAAGCATACATGAAAACCCTGTAACTGCAACAGATCAACTTCAGTCTCATATAAACGATTTCGAAAAATGGCTGCATAAATGGAAAAGGAAAGTTGCCCCCTATTCGGATTAACAATGTCAAAATTCCTCAACAGCACAAAATAAAGTAACATGGACTTACCATGTAGATGCAAAAGTTGCACAAATTAAAATAAATTCTTTTCAAATGAATTGGTTAATTGTCCCTAGGTCATCTCTGGACCTAGACTACAAGGTCCTCTTTTATTAGGTAGCACTAAAACTTATATGGTTATATGGTATTCAGATAAAATTGCAGAGAAGACAGTCGAATCTCTTGAGCTCCATGGTATATCAGGAATAATAATATCCATAAGGATCTCAACACTTCCACAATTAGGGAGGAGATAAAATACCACAGCATAACTTACATAGCATAACTAAGTGAACACCTTAACCCGACAAGTAGATGGATGATTTTAAGTCGAACTATATATGTGACTATCAGCATAATCGCATAATATCCCAAACACCTATAGTCGTATAGGGTATAAAATGACTATAAGAACATTGTATCAATGGAAACCATGGGTTAAAAAAAAAGATCTTCTGCAGCTCTTTTTCACTACTAATCACTTCTTTCCAATGACAACACAATGTTAAATTCATGACTTTTTCAGGTTCTCTTTAGCTGGGATATTAATAAAAAAATGCCAGGCAAGTTTTTTGTAAAAATAGTTGATCAAAAAATATATTGAGATCAATTTGACATAAATTTGCTTCGCTCCCAGTCAAAATGATTGTAGGAGCGCAGATTTTATGAAGAAAATAAAATTTTTAAACAATTTTTTTTTAATTGCACGAAAAAGAAATTTTTAAATATTTGTTCCACTATTATTTCTTATGTCAGACTTTCATTCATACAAAATACATTCTAAAATATTTACAAACCAATTTTTGCTAATTTTTCTAAGTTACGATTTTTAAAACCTTTACCCTTCCAGCAAAATTAGATTATTTTCATCTAAATTATATTGCATAGCTGTCATAATTCTTTGTTATATAGAAATAGATTGAAATCAATATCTTTTACGGAACCAAAACTGTGCCACTTTAAAGTCACGGAAAATGAAACATTTTTTATGTCAGAGGTACCTAATTTTGAGCCCTCTTAGCTCCGCCCCTGTGGGATTTGTTGTACCCCTCTTCCAAATTTTATGAAAATCCAACAAGCCGATCACAAGTTACGGATTTATTTCCAAAAAATCGATTCTGCCCCCCTGTGCAATCACATGGATCAGTTGGCTAGAGCTCAGGATTAGAAACCAAAAGGTTGCTGGTTTAACAACATTCTGATGTTATTAGTTTTTTTAATAAAATATTTATACCCTACATCACCAAAGGTGGTTGGGGTATTATGTGTTTGTGCAAATATTGTAACGCAGAGAAAAAATTTTCCCACACCCACCTTAAAGTATACCGTTCGACTCAGAATCA
>MINK01174940.1:0-10084 GCA_001735545.1 Phormia regina
ATATTTTTCAACTATTACCACTAAAAGATCAATTGCATTTAACAGAGGTTTGTGAACGTTTTCAATATCTTATAGTCCACTATATTTGGTCAAAACAATATGCCGAACTTCATTCACAAATGCGCTGCTTACAACCTTTAACGCTGCAAGAATATAAAAATTTCTTCCGTTTGAATCAGGAAAATATACGCAAATTGAAAGTACAAGATGTTAATAACTTTGCCTATGTCTACAATTCCCTAAGGGTTAATGAACGTCCAGATTACTTCTTTTATTTTGGTTTGAAAATGCCAAATTTAAAAGAATTATATTGTCCAGAGGCTAGAGTACATGATGGTCATATAGAACAATTAAGTAGAAATTGTCCTATGTTGGAAGAATTATGTTTGGGACGCTCATTAATTTCTGGTAAATATCTTGATAATATGAGCAATTTAAAGACAATAGGAATTGGCAAAAAGATACTACAAACACCGTTATGTCAATATACGTTTGAAGATATTTTACTTTAAGAAAACACGACATTCCCCAGTGAACAATTTTATGAAGAACAGCTGTTAGAATTCCCAGCAATTGAAAGAAAGAAAAAAAATACGTGGATGTTTCTCAAGCGGTGCGAGTTAAGACAGAGTGGTGGTAAAGAAAAAGTTTATCTATTAATTTGTAAATTATAATTGAAATGTGATATGTAAAGTTTAAAACAAAAAATTCCATAATAAGAAGTTTTTAAAAAAATAAATTATTCAAAAAGTAAAGAAAATGTATCTTTTGAATACAATCTAATTAAAAATCTTGTCCATAATCTACACCAAAATATATAGAACAATATATAGCCTAATATCCAGCCCTGATTATAATTAAAAAATCATGAATTTAATAAAAAAAAATACTTAAATATTTAAAAGTAACAAATTAATCTACCATAATAGTCAAAACATACTTCTCCTTTTATAAACAAATTCATTCTACCCCCCTGTTCGTTTTCCTTTTTAAATAATAGTTTCAATTTCTTTTGAAACTAATCTATTTACTAGAAAACTTTCCTTCAATCAAAGTCTTATTATTAACATACATTCTTTGTTACTTTCTTACTCATTTAAATCAATAATAGTGTATTTGTATGTATGTAATGAAAAATATTAACAATATAATTAAAAATTCAAAATGTTTATTAAATATTTAATTGAATTAAAGGAACTTAGGTATGTATTTATATCACATTAAAAACAATTCGTAGGGACACGTTAAAAGTGTATTTGAAAGAAAAATAAAATGATTTGCAATTTTTTCTTTGTTTTAAATTAATAAAAATAGTTTTAAAATAGAAATTGAAGTTGAAAGGTTGATGGGTGTTTTGTTGAAGTTGAAAATAAAAAGATTACAGAAATGTTTTTCTTTGATATAAATGAAATATTGTAAAGAAATATAATATAAATGTAAAAGAAAATAAATTAAATTAAAGAAGTGATGATAAAAAAATTGTAAAATATGAAACAAATTTTCATAATAAAATTCGAAATATTGGTTCAAAGATCCGAAATCTAATAGAAATGCGGTATGTGAAGATATGCGGTAATTAGATATGTTAATATCTAATTTAATGTTCTTAATATAAAGTTTTTAATAACGATAATATAACATGATATTTAAAAAAACGATATTAAACATAAAAAGAAATATTTAAATACATTAAAAAAGTAATAATAATAACAAAATATTAAAAAATAAATAATTTTTTAATTTAAATTCATATTAAAAATAAGGATTCAAATTATATAATTTGCTGCCTATATAAATTTCAAAATTCAAAAAGGGGACTTATTTTAAATCTTTGACTAGTTTTGGACCAAACACTTAGTAAAATATACAAATATAGAAATTTACATTAATACTAACTGATCTATATGATTTTATATCTTTTGGTGCGATTCCCGAAAGTGGATTTAGTAGGTTAAAGACTGAACTCATGAAATTTGATACTGTTATTTCTACCCAGCAAAAAAGAGGAACTGTTCTGAAGTCATGACTATAGCATTGTGTTGTCATTAAAAAGAAGTAGTTAGTGGTGAAAAAATCCTGTATAAGTTAGTTTTTACGGTTGTTAATGGTAGGATGTGCTTTTTTTTACTTCTTGTTCATGTCCTTTGAAGTACTTGTCTTAAAACTATGATTAAAGAATTTAGAATTTTAACAAAAATTCAACTTTTGCCTGATTAAGAGATAATGAAAATGCTTTAAAATGTAAAAGAAATTAATAATTTTCTTGGAATTTTCTTATTTTTCTACTTTTTTTGGAAGAAATTATTAAGAACTTCCAAAAAAGTTCAATATATGCACTTTGTTCAACTTTGTAATTGTTGAAAATTTTATTTTTTGAAAGCTCTTGATAGATTTTTGGATGTGTGTTCATATAAAACTTATTTGTATCGAATATTAAATTGATGCTAACAGTGGTTGACAATACAATGGAAACTTTTTATCGATTTAAAAGGCATCGTGTTTTACAGTTCTTTCAATATTTGCTTTATTGTGATAATTATTCATAACTTCTTTTTGTAATCTTTACGTATAATAATAATTAATTATAATCCACGCAAATATTTAACGAAAATAGCTAAAGTCAAAATTTCTGAAGATTTAAAACTTAAAATTATAAATGATTTTAGTGATGGTTTCAAACAAAAACTATCTGTGATAAATATTCAATTAATAAATTTCTAAAGGAATGAATGGCTTTTAATACTTTTCTAAGATTAGGAACATTATGAGCAAATGGTGTCCCGTCACATAAAGTTTATGAATATTAAACTTTTTGTACTTCATTCACGATTTTGCTCACTGTGCCCAAGTCATGAGCCACTATGTTTATAAGGAATTTCCTGGGCACTATTTATGAATTAAAAAATCAACATTATAAACGAAAAGCTATTCAGAGGACTGCCAAGGATTATGATCGCCATGAGCAATTGATGTATTAACTAGGGTTTATCAAATCGACTTTCGAATAATCGAACAATCGACTTTTTGTTGTAAAAAGTCGAAATCGACTTTCTGATTTGAAAATTGCCGATAAATCTACATTCTTGATGCCAAAAGTCGAACAAAGTCGAAAATAGTTGAAAAGTCGAAGTAAGTCGGAAAAACTTAAAAATAGTCGGAAAAAGTCGAAAATAGTCGAAAAATCGAAAAAAGTCAGAAAAGTCGAAAATAGTCGGAAAAGTAAAAAAAGTCGATTATAGTCGGAAAAGTCGAAAATAGTCAGAAAAAGTCGAAAATAGTCGAAAAGTTGACTATTCCAAAATTAAAAAAAGTTGAAAAATCGACTATTTATGAATTGAAAAAGTTGAAAAGTCGAAAAATCGACTATTTGAAAATTAAAAAAAGTCAAATAATCGAAGTCGACTTTTTGTTCAAACTATAAAACCCTAGTATTAACATGTATTCTTGCTATATGGAGAGTGTCAATTTTTTTCATAATTATAAGTTAATTCTTGAATACTGTTGGGATTTTTAAAGTTCATTGATGAACAAAGTTGATTGTAGCTGAATACTTAGCATACATTCTCACTACAGAAGAATAGAATCAAGGCCAATAAATATATAACCAGATATAAATAAAATTTGTGAACAGTATTGTTTATCTGTTTTTTAAAACATTTTGAATAACATAAACGGAATTTCTTAATGAAATTTGTAAGTTTTAAAAATCAATAGTCAATGTCAAACCTACACTGTAGCTTTATCGGTGGTATTTAGATAATTGAATGGAATCAGGAATCAATATTATTTAAAAAATCCGTAAATATGCGAATAGAATCCGTAAATTGTACTTAGAATAGAAAGGTAAGGATATAAATGTTTTTAAACAAAAGAGATATTTTCTATATTCTTTGGTAAGAACTTTAAGAAAGTTTGCTTATTTTTTTGAGTATTTTATCTAAATTGCGCAATTTTTCTATATGATATTATTAAAGTTATATTGCATAACATATTATATATGAGATATTTAATTAAATCAAAAGATATGGTTACCAATATTGCATTTTTCTTATTGATATCATATTTGGATTTCTCTATAAAAAATATTTTAGTAGGTTTTACACTAATGCATTCAATAATTTCAGGCTATTCTTCAATTACAGATTTTTGTTTTGAAAAGTATAATGAATTAATCTCTGAGAAATATCCATAAAATTACTGGCTACCCTAAAAACTGCATTATCATAAGGACATGATTAAGCTATATGTTGGGAGCAATTTGTTTTTTTTTTATCAAATTTATCTTTAAAAATAAATAAATTTAATAAATATAATTCAATAATTACTTTTTTAACAATTAATGTAATTCTTTTCATTATTAAATAAAGAAAATATCAAAACACTTACAGATGGCTTGGTGTAGGTTGTTGTTGATGTTTGTCATATTTTGTTGTTGATTTTAATTGATTAACAATTTTAACACTTTTTAATTAATTTTGTTTAAAAAACACTTTTTTCTTTTTTTTAAACAATTTTAACACTTTTTAATTAATTTAAAATAATAAAAACCCATTTTCTTATAATTTTTAAGAAATTATTAAATTTTCACACGCGCCCGGCTAAAATTCTAATATTCACTTGCGTTTAAAACGTTTGGTAAAATAAAACTATTTTGTTGTATTTAATCGATTAACTATTTTAACACTTTGCAATCAATTTATTATAATAAAAAATACTTTTTCTTTACATTTATTAAGAAATTACTAAAATTTCACTCGCGCCCGCCTAAAATTTTAATATTCACTTGCTTTTGAAACGTTTGCTAAAACAAAACTGACAATTAGAAAGACGTTACAAAAGGAAATGAAAATATTGCAAAGTTGCATTTGAGAGCAGTAACATTAAAATCCTTTTTTTCTTCAGTTATAAAAATATACCTATATTATGATAATTATTATTATTAATTTTACAAGCTACACAAATTTAATTAATTGAACTAATAATGAAGATAATTTAATTAAACAAATTAAATTTCTGAAAATTCTCCTTGTTTATTTAATAAAATTTTATATTTAAATAATGCTTTGCTTTAAAAAAGATTGAATATTTAAATTTTAGTTAATAAAATTCTGATTTAAATAATGTTAATCTAATAAAAGAGCTTTTGAAATAACGTTTTCTTTTCTACCAGATTTACTACCTTTTGTATGATAACGTAGCACAGAGTTGTATTTTTATGTAGTATTTACTTTTAACAACAGGGCTGTTATATTTAGTGTGCCAACAGTTTTAAAGCCGGCTGTGTCGAGTCGCCGCATGTTTTTCAAAGTTTTTCAGTTTCAAATACAGCCGCCAATTTTTAGTCAAACTTTTATTAAGATAAATGTAAAACCTTTAGTTAATTCATTAATTTTTTATATATATTCTAACGATATCGGTGAAATTTTTAGATGAGTTGCCGTCTTATCAAATTTCCGCAGCAAATTTTCACCAATTTTTTAACGTTTTTTTAACTGGGCCCCTTTTTTATTTCTAAAATATTCTCTAAATGTTATATCAAACTCTTAATAATTTTCATGCAAGAATCCTATGTGCTCTATATAAAAATATATTATTTTGAATTATAAAATTAAAAAAAAAAATGCGATTATTTTTAACTAGTTATATTTTTTGTACTTTTAAGAAAAAATGGTTCCTTAGTTGCTTTTAGTAAAATATTTGAATAAACTATTAATATAATTAATAGTTTGTGTGTGTAGTAAATATAGAGCAATACACAGTCTTGCATAAGTATAATAGTACACTGAAAAAAACATCGCGTCTTTATGTTTTTTCTTTAATACTTAATAAAAACAGTATAACTTTTGAGATTTAAATCAGTATTTAAATGTTATATGTTGAATTTTTCCCTTTGAACTTTTTGGTGTAACAAAACTTTGTTATAATGGTAAATGTTTAACTATATATCTTCCATATAAATTTTAGAAGGTGCTACAAATTAGAATAGCAAACCTTTACTTGTGTATTTTTAAACTGTAATATTTCCGGACCTTAAAGACACATGTTTCTAAAAAATTATGATTTGATAAACACTTGTAATGGTCAATACTTGCAGTGAATTTTATTGAAATCAGAAATGCTATCCGTTTTGATATGGTATCACTCACCTCGAAACATTTTAGAAGTACAATAAATGCTTACTTATAAATTATGTTAAAAAAACGGTCTATGTCTCCCTTTACATCTAGGGAGACATAGGGAACCATTATGATCTAACAGTCGATGTGAAAACTAAAAAATAAAAAGCTATTATGTTCACCTTTCAGACGGCTAATACCCAAATTTGAGCCGCCGTCGATTCTTTTTAAAGAAACCACCACCGTCGTTAAAAATGTTCGACACAGTACTCTGTATACAACAACATCAATGAACGACATACTAAAAAGAAAACAACAACGTAAAACAAGTAGAAAAGAAATAAACTAAAAAAGCTGGTGCGAAATAAAAGAAGTTTGTTTTGTGAAAAACAGCTCAGTCGGTGTTTTAAATTTTCACAGAATATAACAAAACAAACTTGACATAAACTAAATATTAGTTGTTCATATAAATAAAGGATTTTTTGTGTAAATTTAACTAAAAAATTGAATCTAAAGTTTAAAATTTAGAATGCAAAGTTAACATACGCGGCGCGTGAGAACTGACAGCTGCTAAAGTGACATTTGTGTGTGAATTTTGTTTTTTCGGTGTTTTTGTTCTTGTAATTCAAAGCAAAAAAGAAAAAATAGAGAATGTGTGGTATGGTTGTTGTTATTATAATTTCCTTTTGTTTTTTAAAACATTTATAGTGTTGTTGTTTTTGTTAATCTATCGAAAGCGGGAAGTAGAGAAAATTGAAGATAAAAAGGATAAAAACATAAAAATTAACAAAAATATCAAAAAACCTATCAACACAAAATAATATTGTTTACCTTTAAAATTACTTTTTTACAATTAATTATAATTTTTTTAAACTAAAAAGTGCCAATTAAAACAACAAATGCCAATTTTTTTAAAAGAAAATAATATAAAGCAAAATAATTTGAACAAATAAAGCAAACTTTAATAAAAATGTTTCCCGTGAAATATCTAAACAACACATTAATATTGACATCCGCCTTGTTTTTTGGAAAAATGTTAAATTTTTAAACTAAATGCAGTGTTTTAAGCAACCACAATTTGTAACAGATCCTCAGGATTCTACGCTGAATTTAACTCAAAATTATATGCTCTTCGAGAACACTAACATTCCAAATCTTCAGCAACAGCAGCCTCCTAACAATCCGCCCCTTAATCTCAACAACAATAACTGTGATAACTATAATCCGTTAACATCTCCTAATAATAACAATTCATCTTCATCACCTGCCGCCACCTCATCGTTCAACTCTAGCCCACTGTCCCAAATGCCTCATTTTGGTTTAGGCTCTGGCCCCGGCATGGCCAATAATGCTTATGCCCAAACACCACCCAGCCCACCTTTACATCATGCTGTTGGCGGTGGTGGTAATGGTGGTCTAATGCCTCCCAGTCCACCCAATCATCATCAGCAACAGCAGGCTCACAATCAACATCAACAGCATCAACAACAACAGCAGCAACATCATCCCCACTTGGCGTTGTTGCCACGCGGTCTTAGTGGTGGTAATCCGGGTGGTGGCGGTGGTGGTTCTATAATGTCTACCGGCCTTAATACCTCCGTCAGTTCGCTTTCATCTGCCACATCATTTCGTCCACATATTGAAGAGAAAAAATTAACCCGCGATGCTATGGAACGTTATATGAGGGAACGTAACGATATGGTTATTGTTATATTGCATGCAAAGGTGAGTTTAAATTAATATTGATGATAAAAAGAAAAACTATAAAGTTTCTGGGTAGGATATAATAAAAATAATTATTTTTATTTAGAGAGAATTTTAGAATTAGTCAGATTTAAAAGTTTACTTAGAGTTAGTAAGAGTATTTCTGTAAATTTTCTTAAATTCTGTAGCTTATAAGTGTTTTTAATATTTTAAATGTAAGAAATGTTATTTTTTGTTCATAATTTAAAAAAAATGTTTAAATATTGAAGTAAGAGCTTTAATAATAAATGTCTTTAAAAGGCATTATGAATTATATCAACATTTTTAATTTAGCAGTAACATCAATTTTAATTGAAACGTTGAAGAACGATTTTGGATGTTTCATAAATCAGTGATTCTTTTTTATTTATTTTTAAGTCGATTTGAGTTAGATTTTTCTGAGCTTTTTAAACAATAATTTTATTTAGAGATGTTGTTATCAAAACTTATACAATACTAGTCCTTAAGCACTATTTTTATATTTTTACATTTTCATTTGCATATATTTAAGCCACATTATATAGCAGGGTTTCTCACAAGATTTTTCTTCGCTACCCCTTTTTGACATTGCAATGTAATCGCGACCCACAACAACAAAATCAGATAAAATAATTATCTTATTAAAATTTTCGATATTATTTTTGTTCCATGAGATCGTTTTTGGATAATGAATATCATTCTCTGCCTCAACAAAAATACATTCTTTGTTTTAATGGAACAAAAATAATTCCACCTACAAATTTATGATGATGAAAATAGTTTAAGGAGCCAAAAAGCTGATTTAGTTTCGCTATATTTCAACTTTTGATTTAAAATTAAAAGGAACACATGGCTTTTATTATAAATGTTTTAAAATGGTATTGAAGCTACTATATAAAAAAGTTATTTATTATTGTGATTTCTAATCGGCTTGTTGAGATTTGGGTGGAAATTTTTATAGGCGTAGCTGAGCTGTATAAAATATTAGAAGCCGCAACCAATGGGCACCTCTGTGGCAAAGGTAAGGGGCTTAAATAAAGCTACCTTTGAAATATTAAATTTCTCCTCTGGTTTTAAATATTTTTATATGGATCGGGTACTTTACTGAATTTACGATGTCCGAAGGTTTTAAATATATTTTTTATTAAATCGAAACTGTTAATTCATATTCTTAAAAATTAGAAAATAATAGAAAATTCATTTTTTTTGAACACTGTATCAATCAAAACAATATCATAATCTATAAATTGAAATACTAAATAATATGTTGATTAACATTCCGGATAGATTTTGCATCAAAAACTGGATCGGAAAAACTGTACCAGGGTTCACTGAACAGGTATAATAGTCGGACCAGCTGATTTTGTTTTGGTGTCGGAGATCTGTAAAAGTTTGTTTATGTTTTTTTGTTTGCATGAAGAAGCAAAAAAATAATATTGTATATCTTGTATTTTAATCAGTTGATTTTGACACTCCTAATACACAAAAGAGAGACAAAAAGTTGGATTGTTGTATTTGTTGCCGCGACGATTATACCTGTATAGTTTACAATAAAAAATTAATAAGGATCAAAACCTGTAAAAAAATTTTAATTGCAAGGCATCAAAAAGCATGTAAAATGTAAGAAAATTGTGAATTTTTACAAAAATTCTTAAAAATGATGTGAAAAACGATAGAAATGTTTGCAATAAATAGTTTTCCTGGAATAGTTAATTTCATCATTAATTAAACTAACTGAAAATAATGGTTTCTTACTACAATAATATATGATTTGCAAATCATACTTCCCTTTAATTTGCATTTCTGTCCGCAAAAATTTGATCTTTATACAATTACATTCCAAGGCTTTTGAAACAAGCGATTCCTTGAACAAAAAACTCACAAAAATCGAATAGCTTAAAATATATTAACCAGTAGTAGTACAAAAATAAAAATAAAAACAAAATTGCCGATATCTGATCTTGTAAATTCATTGTAAGAGAAACAAATAAAACTAGAATCGATAATATGCCACATATATTAGTTAGAAATAAAACATGTTTTACCATTTAAATGGAGAAGAAAATATTTTATATAAAAGTTGTGTAATTTTGCTCAAATATTTTCAATAAAGAAATAATTCTATTCAAACAAAAGCCTTTTGAGATATAGAATTATGTTTTTGGGAATCGCATTATAAAACGAGAGAAGAAGGTATAGTCGGTCAAGACCGACCATATGATACCCTACACCATTGGCCTTGTGTA
>MINK01174943.1:0-11327 GCA_001735545.1 Phormia regina
AAAATATTCGATTAATGAAAATTTTCTATAGAAAATATTCGATTAATGAAAATTTTCTATAGAAAATATTCGATTAATGAAAATTTTCTATAGAAAATATTCGATTAATGAAAATTTTCTATAGAAAATATTCGATTAATGAAAATTTTCTATAGAAATTATTCGATTAGTGAAGATTTTTTATAGAAATTATTCAATTAATTAAGATTTTTTATAGAAAATATTCCTTTAAAGAAAAATGTCTATAGAAAATATTCGATTAATGAAAATTTTTATAGAAAAAAATACAAAATTCGAATATGGAACATTTGAGTATAAAATTCGAATATCGAAAACTTGAATATACAAAAAAATTTAATGTAGAAATTCAAATACCGAAACTTCATAAATTCGATATGGAATATCGAAAATTCGAATATCAAAAATTCTAATATCAGAAATGGAATATCGAAAATACAAATATTAAAAGATTTAAATATAGAAATTATGAATGTCGTAGATACGAATTTCGAATATTCAAGTATATAAAATTCGATTATGAGTATCTCATATCGAAAATTGGGCTATAAAAATTTTATTGTCAAAAATCGATTATATTGAAAAATTTTTTATCAAAAATTTTCTATAAAATTTTACAATTTTATTTCTATTATAGAATATTTTGTTGGTTTATAACTGCATGCAATATGTTGCACTTTGTCTAAAACTTGTTTCTTTATTCAAGAAATAAAACTCCAAGAAAAATATATAATGAAAAAAGTTTAAAAATAAAAATCTAAATAGAGAAAAAAAATTATATAAATATCGATTAGCAACAGAAAAGTAGCAGAGTAAACAAACTGACACAATCATTGTCGATTTTGCTCAAGCTCAAGGATACAGAGTTTCAGGTGCATTTACCAATACTAGTACAACCATGAACATCCATCCCAACCAGAGTGAACAATGAACAAGCGAGTAAAAACCACTAAATGATAGAAATGAATGGGCGAATGAATGCATAAATAAATAAAATAAAATGTTCATTCATCCATGCAACTACAAACATATACATATACACATATAACTGTAACTCAAGGCTATTTTTCTCTAAACATAAATGATAGTTAAAGCAGCAACAGCAGCAGAAATATAAAAATGGTAGAGATATGAATATGATGGTTAATGGTAACTGAGATGGACGGAAGGACAGACATTATTATCGACCTTATACAAGGAAATCAAAACTAAATTTATATATGTGGATGAGTAAGCAAAAGTGTGTGTTAGAGTGTTTTAGAGAAAGTTATAGAAAACGCATTTCATAGAAAAGTTTAAAGCAAGTTATGATACCACAAATTTTCTTTTGAAAAGTAAAAGGAAAACATCTGTCCACCTTGTCTGATGATATTGAACTTGTTCAAAATGAAAGAAAGAACTTTAAAAAATTAAATAGAAAATAAAAAAAACACAAAAGAATATTTTGAAAATAAAATTTCTTTAAAATAGATGATTAATGAAGTTAGATAGACGGAAGGACAGAAATGGATATTTAAGGAAATCAAAACTAAAAAATGAAACATAAATACTTTAAAGGGAAAAGAGAAGTCTAAGAGTTGCACCCTAATAAAAGAATTGAACCTCAAATATATTTTTATTATGTTAAATAATTTGTTTAACAATTCTTTTGACTTTGGTCATAAATGTCCTTGTTTTAACTGTAAAAAATTTAAATAAATTTAGCCATAAAAACACAATAAAATTGTTAACAATTTATAACAAAAATTATTGCTTAAAAAATAAAACTCTCTCATTCAATTCACTTCCTTTTAGTTAATAAAGGTCAACTTAACAAATAAAAATAAGAAGAAAAATCTTAACGTTTTTTAACACATCACAGCTTAATGGCTTTATTGTTGACCAATTCTTATTTGTTGTTTTATTTAAGATTTTAATAAAAAAAAAAAATAAAATCAAAAACAATAGCATCAACAAAAATTAAATCCTTTTTTTATTTTTCTCTCGCTCTCTCTCTCTCTCTCCTTTACTTTTTTTAAGATTTAAAGCATTTATTTCCTGTTTTATATGATTTTCTTAAGTAGAATTTTTATTTATTTGTTGTTTTTCGTTACCCCTTTTTATTATTATTTTTATTTGCAGTTTTATATGGAATTTTTATTTAACAAAAAGCTTGTTACCCACAAACATTTTTACGCCACTATTAACAAAAACAATAGAAGATAAAACTCGAAATAAAAAAAAAGGTTTTATTTGGTCTATGAAGGGGTCATAGAGGGGCTTAACAAGGCCCAGGAAAAAAGAAGGTTAAATTTGCTTGTTAAAGGAACCATCATTAAAAGTTTTTTTCTTTTTTCTTTACCTCTTTTTTTTTTGGTACGGATTTGCTTCGTTAAACATTTTACACAACAAAAATTCATATAAAGCAGAAAAAAAGGTCTTTTGTTTTGTACAAGTGTATGTGTAAGAGAGTTGGCTTTATTTACAGCCTTAAGATATGCTTACATTTTTATACTGATTTATTTCTCTTATTTTATTTACATACACAGAAATTTTTGCAAATTTAGCAACAAAAATAAATGGGTTGTGATTTAACAAAATATAATTATTAATTGCTAAATGATGAATGAAAAACGAAATATAAATAAATATAATAGAGATGGTCAAGTGACTCTTAAAAAGGAAAAAAATAAAGAAAAAAATTTGTATACAAATTTTATTATAAAAAATTTTTATTAATCGAATATTTTTATACAAATTTTTTTATTTATGGAATATTTACTATAGAAAATTTTCTTAAATTGAATCTTTTCTATAGAAAATTTTCTTAAATCGAATATTTTTTCTATAGAAAATTTTAATTAATCGAATATTCTTTACAGAAAATTTTTATTAATCGAATATTTTCTATAGAAAATTTTCATTAATAGAATATTTTCTATAGAAAATTTTTATTAATTGAATATTTTCTATAGAAAATTTTCATTAATAGAATATTTTTTCTAAGAAAATTTTCATTAATCGAATATTTTCTATAGAAAATTTTCATTAATCGAATATTTTCTATAGAAAATTTTCATTAATCGAATATTTTCTATAGAAAATTTTCATTAATCGAATATTTTCTATAGAAAATTTTCATTAATCGAATATTTTCTATAGAAAATTTTCATTAATTGAGTATTTTCTATAGAAAATTATCATTAATCGAATATTTTCTATGGAAAATTTTCTTTATTCGAATAATTTCCTATACATTTTTTTTTTATTCGAATAACTTTCAACGGAAAATTTTCTTTAGTCAATTATTTTCTATAAAGAGTTTTCTTTAGTCAAATTATTTTCTATAGAAATTTTTCTTTAATCGAGTAATTTTCTAAAGAATATTTTCTTTAGTCGATTATTTTCTATAGAAACGTCAACTGATCGAATACTTTCTATAAAAAATTCTCATTAATCGAATATTATCTATAGAATATTTTCATTACTCGAATATTTTCCAAAAAATTCTTATTAATCGAATATTTTCTATAAAAATTCTGACTAATTGAATATTTTATATAAAAATTCTCACTAATCGAATGTTTTCTATAGAAAATTTGCATTAATCGAATATTTTATATAGAACATTTTCTTAAATTTAATATTTGCTATAGAAAACTTTCTTTAATCGAATATTTTTTATAGAAAACTTTCTTTAATCGAATATTTTCTATAGAAAATTGTCTTTATTCGAATAATTTCTATAGAAAATTTTCATTAATCGAATATTTTTTATAGAAAATCTTCATTAATCAAACATTTTCTACAGAAAATTTTAATTATTCGAATATTTTTTTAGACATTTTTCCTTAATCAAATACTTTCTACAGAAAATTTTTCATAATCGAATACTTTCTATAAAAAATGTTCCGTAGAAAATTTTTCATAGAAAATTTTTCTATGGTAAATTTTCATTAGTAAAATGTTTGATTAATGAATTTTTTTTTATAGAAAATTCGAAAATTGAAACTGATTTTTTTATAAAAAGAAAATTTATTGGTAATATTCTTAAAAATAATATTTAACGAATATTTTCTCTCAAAATAAAAAAAAAACTAATTAAAGACAAATATACGTAACTAAATAAATTAATAATATGATTGATAACTAAATGATGATACTTCAGTGACTAAACTATTTTTTTTTTTTTATCTATTTATTCAATGAAAAGAAAAAATACATATTGTTAACTCTTCATGTAATCATAAACATATTTGTAAACACTTATGTGATCATGTTATGCTTCATAAAAATCAAACACCCACTCCACACTATTTTACGTAACTTAAGAGTAAATAAAGACCAGCTTTAAAATTTCTTCATTTCTTGCAGATCATTAAATAAATCGCTCACAAAAAACTCAAACAATGCTCTCCCAGAGAGCTCCCCTTTTAATATTATATTAACCAAGAGAGAGGAGCTCCACCAATATTTTGAAAATGTGTTAAAGCATAAATGGGGAGAATGTGTTAATACTCTCATTAACACAGTTAACAACAAACATGTGCTCAAATGAATTAGGAAGAAAACACAGAAACCTGCAAGAAAATCAACACAATACAACGATCAAAATCGATCAGTTGCATTTGTAAACTTAAATTCAAAAGACGTGATTTTGTTTTTTTTCGTTTGTTGTTAAATAAATTTTTCTTGTTTTTTTTTTTTTATTATAAAATTATTCATGTTTATTTAATTAATATACATTTTCAATAGAAATCAAAGAAATAAAATGTATTAAGTCATGAAGGCGTGAAATTGTTAAAGAAAATTTATTTTAAGTAAATTTTTAAATAAATAATAAAATATTATTTAATGTTTTCTTAAAAGCAAAAGTGATTTAAAAACAAAAATAAAAATTATATGTTTTTGGTGTGACCCAGTTTAAAACTGGTTTAAATACAAAACAAAAGAAAAAAACTAAAAGTTTTCCAGCAACAATAATATTTTAACAACAAAACTATATTATTACTAATATTAACAACAGATTACATGTGTTTTAAGACATTTTGGTGTTAAATTCAAGGTAAAAACTATGGAAAATGAAATAATAATTGAATGAAAAAAAATCATTTTTTAATTTGAAAAATAATCATAATAGTATTTTAAGAAACACAAGAACCAAATTATGAAAAATTAAAAAACGATCTATGAGAAACTTTATAGAATGATTTTGAAAAGCAATAATAAATGATGGAAGAACTAATATTCTTTTATTCGAATAATTTTCTTTAAAAAATGTTCTTTATTCAAATAATTTTCTAATTTTCTTTAATTAAAATAATTATCAAACAAGAATTTTCTTTATTCGAATAATTTTCTATGGAAAATTTTCTTTATTCAAATTATTTTTCAGAGAAAATGTTCTTTATTCGAACGATTTTCTACAAACAATTTTTTTATTCGAATAATTTTCTACAACATTTTTTTTATTCGAATAGTTTTCTACAAAATTTTTTTTTATTCGAATAATTTTCTACAGAAAATTTTTTTATTCGAATAACTTTCTACAGAAAATTTTTTTATTCGAATAACTTTCTACAGAAAATTTTTTTATTCGAATAATTTTTTTAGTCGAATTATTTTCTATACGAATAATTTCTTTAATCGAATTATTTTCTATACGAATAATTTCTTTAATCGAATTATTTTCTATTCGAATAATTTCTTTAATCGAATTATTTTCTATACGAATATTTTCTTTAGTCGAATTTTTCTTAATCGAATTTTCTATGGAAAATTTTCTGTAGTCGAAAAATTTTCTAAGGAAACTTTTCTTTAGTCGAATAATTTTCTATGGACAACTTTCTTCAGTCGAATAATTTTCTGTGGAAAATTTTCTTTAGTCGAATAATTTTCTACAGAAAATTTTCTTTAGTCGAATAATTTTCTATGGAAAATTTTCTTCAGTCGAATAATTTTCTATGAAAAATTTTCTTTAGTCGAATAATTTTCTATGAAAAATTTTCCTTAGTCGAATAGTTTTCTATAGAACATTTTCTTTAGTCGAATAATTTTCTATAGAACACTTTCTTCGGTCAAATAATTCTCTATAGAACATTTTCTTTAGTCGAATAGTTTTCTAAAGAAATTTTCTTTAATCGAATAATTTTTAAAGAATATTTTCATTAGTAAATAATTTTCTATAAAAAATTGTCTTTAGTCGAATTATTTCCTACGGAAAATTTTCTTTAGTCGAACAATTTCCCATAGAACATTTTCTTTAGTCGAATAATCTCGAATAAAAAAAATTTTCGTCATTGATATTTTTCGTTAGAAAACTTCCAATATGAAAATTTTTGGAAAATATTCGATTATCCGAATAATAGATTACTCGCATATTCGATTAATCGATTATTCTCATATTCGATTACTCGAATATTCGATTAATCGAATATTTTTCTGTAAATTTTTTCCATCGAATAATCGATTACTCGCATATTCGATTAATCGATTACTCGCATATTCGATTAATCGATTATTCACATATTCGATTAATCGATTATTCGCATATTCGATTTATCGAATATTTTTCTGTAAATTTTTTTCTATCGATTAATCATGTATTTTTCTATACAAAATTTTCTATAAATATTTTAATAAAAAATATTTGTTGTCTTATTCTATTGTTATCAAATTTCAATGTTTTTATAGATTTTTTTTGTCTTAATCTTCCTTTATTTAGTTTTGTTTATTCGACAACAATGAAAACCTTCAATTAACCAAACTTGACAAATTTTTGTTGAAATACCTACAACCAAGACAAAAACCAAAAACAAAATAACAACAATAAAAGCATTAATACAACAAATCATTCATTTCAGCAAATAAAAATCTCCCACAAGAAATAAAAGAGTAAAAATGAGAAGAAGAAGAAGAAAAAAATAGTCATTTATACAATTCATCTATTCGAATCGAATAGATTTTGTCAACAAAACATTGGCAAAACAATAGAGAAACCAACCAGCAGCCACAAAAACCAAAAAAAACTATTTACCAATTGACGTACTAGTGAACAAGACAATGCATTCAGGCAGTCAGACGGACGAACTTACAAACACACTTTTAGTTCATTTATTTGTAAATAGTTTTTGTAGGTCCAAAGGCCACAATTGCAAAAGAATAGAGTCTGAGAAAAAAAATCAACTACAATAAAATTCAAAAAAAAAAGTTAAGGTAAAATAAGATAAAATTAATTTTAAAAGAAAAAAATCTAATTAAATGTATCATAATTTTAGCGGACGGACATATGGACAGACATACTAAGCAACAAATTTTAAGATATTTATAGTTTAATTTTTTTACAAAAAAATTGTCAATGAATTAAAAAAATAAAAATAAATAAAACACAAATAAAGAAAAACAAACAAAAAAATCTCAAGTTCAATGTACAAACAATCAAACACTTTGCTTAAGTACATTAAACAGAAGCTAATTATGTTCAAACCTTTTGTCTCAACAACAACAATAATAAAAAACATAAGAGGAAATTAATTAAAATATTTGTTAAGGGAAGTGAACCCCTTCACCAAATAAATTAAATTTTAATAACATTATTTGGCAACATAGTTATAAAAACATTTTTCATTAAAATTTATTTATTAAAGAAAACAAATTGAAAAGTCTTTCAAGGGACACTGTCCCATATAACCACTTTTTAAAATTTTTGTGACGTATTTTTCTCTTTCTGTTCTAAGTCAAACATTGTTTTACATATTTATTTTATTAATTCGTCTTCTTATTTAATTCATAATTGAATTGTTACAAACAACAAATATTTATCAATTAAATCTCGAAGAGTATTTTTTTATTATCGTCATTTTACTTTATTTGCTTACACTAGTCCCCATCAAAACATGGCTAAGAGTCATAAATAATTTTAGAATTTCAAAAGAATTTTCCATAACCAAAACAAGTAACTAGTTTTAGCTTTATGACTAGTTTTAAACATAATTAGTTTAAACTAATTTTATTTTTAATTTTTTTAAAATGCAACCATATTAGTGCTGTGTCATCTGTACTTTTAAAGTCATTTTGTTAATTTTTTTTATTGTTAAACTATTCTTGGGAATCTTGTTTCTACCAAATTAAATCACTAGAACGTGTGTATTTAACAAGATTCATAGCAAAATAAAAAAAGAAAAAGTAATTTGAATAAATAAATTTAAACAATAGTATTTTAAATAAATTTATTTATCGAAAAAAATAGAAAAATAATAAAAATATAAAGAAAAGGCGGAAGTAGTCAAATCATTAAAAGAAAATTTAAAAGACAAAAAAAAATGTCATGAAGAAAAATTTTACTAAAATTTCATGTAGTAAAAATTTTCTATGAAAATTGAATTAAAGAAAATGTTCTATAGAAAATTTAAATAAATAAAACTGAAGAAAATTTTTTGTGGAAAAAAGAAAATTTTCTAAAAAAAAATTATTCAAAAAAAGTAAATTTTCTATAGAAAATCATTGGAATATCGAACAATTTCTATAAAATTTAATCGAATGTCATAAATTTTGTATAAAATTTAACCGAATAACGAAAATTTTGTGTAAAAATTAACCGAATAACGAAAATTTTCTATAAAATTTAATCGAATAACGAAAATTTTCTATAAAATTTAATCGAATAAAGAAAATTTTCAATATATTTAAACGAATAAAGAAAATTTTTCATAAAATTAAACCGAATAATGAAAATTTTTCATAAAATTTAATCGAATACCAAAATTATTTATAAAATTTAACCGAATAACAAAAATTATCAATAAAATTTAATCGAATAACGAAAATTTTCTATAAAATTTAATCGAATATCGAAAATTTCCTATAAAATTTAATCGAATATCGAAATTTTCTATAAAATTTAATCGAATATCAAAAACTTTCTATAAAATTTAATCAAATATCGAGAATTTTCTATAAAATTTAATCGAATATCGAAAATTTTCTAAAAAATTTAATCGAATAGCGAAAATTTTTTATAAAATTTAATCGAATAGCGAAAATTTTTTATAAAATTTAATCGAATAACGAAAATTTTCTATAAAATTTAATCGAATATCGAAAATTTTCTATAAAATTTAATCGAATATCNAAAANTTTCTATAAAATTTAATCGAATAGCGAAAATTTTTTATAAAATTTAATCGAATATCGAAAATTTTCTATAAAATTTAATCGAATATCAAAAATTTTCTATAAAAGTTAATCAAATATCGAGAATTTTCTATAAAATTTAATCGAATATCGAAAATTGTCTATAAAATTTAAACGAATAACGAAAATTTTCTATAAAATTTCTACAAAATTGAACAGAGTATCAATGAATTTCGATAAAATTTAATCGAATAACGAAAATTTTCTATAAACTTTAATCGAATATCGAAATTTTTTTTATAAAACTATTCGAAAAAACGAATATCGAAAATTTCCTGTAATTTTATTGGAATAAAAAAAATGTCTATAAAAAATTTTCTATGAAAATTATACATTTTTAAGAAAAATTATGCGAATAAAGAAAATTGTTTATTAGAATTATTCGAAATTTTTCTATAAAAATTATTCGAAATTTGCCTATAAAAATTATTCGAACATTGAATATTTTCTACAAAAATTATTTGAATATCTAATATTTTTTATAAAAATTATTCGAATATTGAAAATTTTCTATAAAAATGATTGGAATAATGAAAGATTTTTATGAAAATTGTCAATAAAATTTAATCGAACATCGAAATTCATATAAAATTTAACCGAACTTCGAAAAATTTCTATCGAAATTATCAGAGTATCGTAAATTTTCTATCGAAATTATTCGAGTATAGAAAAATTTCTATAAAAATTATTCGTAAAATCAAAATTTTCTATAAAATTTAATCGAATATCGAAAATTTCCTATAGAATTTAATCAATTATAGGAAATTTTCCATAAATTTATTTGAATATCGAAAATTTTCTGTAAGATTTAGTCGCATATCGAAATTTTTTTCGTAGAAAATTCGACTGAAAAAAAATTTGACAAAAATATTTTTCTAAATAAAATGTTTTTTCAGTATATTTTGAAAATTCGAAATAATGAAAATAAACATTTTCGAATTATATTTTGTGTGAATTCTAACTAACCTTGGTTACTCTTTCCCTTTTTATACCTTCAATGACACGGCCTGTCATTCTTATCACTTGGACATTTATTTTGTTATTAATTGTAAAAATTCTATTTATCGATTACAAATATTTACTCTTCTTCTTGTCATTCAAAGTTTTAATAAATTTATTGAAAATACCGCAACAATTTAAAACAAATTCCTACTTAAAATCCAATCATTTTCCCATGTAATTTCTTATCTCATTTCAATTATTTATGGATTACAATTTAATGAAAAACAATTTTTATTTATATTTGTATTTTAAGCTTTGACATAACACTTTTTTAAAATTAACACATTTTTGCGCTAAGAGTAATAAAATACGAAAACAATTCTATAAAATATTAATTAATTTCAAACTTATCTCTTGTTGTTTTTTGTTTTATTTTTACAATGTTATCGATCATCCCAAGTTTTAATTATCTGCCAATTAATTGCAAATTTGCTATTATTACTGTTGTTGTAGTTGGTTCATTTAGTTGATTTGTTATTTTTTTTTTTATTTTATTTTATTTTTGTATTTGTTATTGTTATGATGAGTTTAATTAGTGTCTTAATAAATGAGAAATAAATTCCCTTAAAAGCGAAAATGATAAAAACAGAAGAGAAATGAAAATGTCTTCTTATTCTATTGTTTCTTTTATTGTTTTCTTTTAATTGTTAATGTTCATGATGATAATGACAATTAACATGATAATGAAGTAATTTGTAATATTATGTTTTAAATTAGTTGTTCTTGTTTTGAGACTAATTATATTTATTGTTGATAATGATAATGATGATGACGATGATAATTATTCTACGTCAACGTTTTTGTTGTTACTTAAGAGCACACGACTTCTTTTCTTATCAATAAAAGTGAAAAGGAATATTATTGTTTAACTGTCTGTCGGTGGGACTGGCAGCAGGTGAAATATTACTAATTGTTTCAATAATGCTTCAAATTATTTCTTACATAATAAAAACTAATTAAATTTAATTATTAACTATTTTGTTTTAAAAATTATATTAAGTAGTTATTTAAACAAATAAATATATTAACTAACATTTGTTTAACTAGCATATTAATGTGATAAAATACTTTAGGAATTTAGAACAATTATTTTATTTATCGAATTTTTAATATTCGAACTTTTTATAATAAAATTT
>MINK01174944.1:5999-17059 GCA_001735545.1 Phormia regina
AAAGAGAAAAGTTAAAATGCATTTTTAACATTTTCTATGACATTTTCAATGAATGAAATCCTTATTATTTTAACTGTTAAATTGAAATATATACGTCCAAAGCAAAAAAAATGTTTAAACATTAAATATTCATAATACAATATTGAATTACTTTAAATTAATTTGAAATTAAATGATTTAAATTTAAATATTTAAAAAAAATATGTTAACAATTTAGATAAGAAAAACTTTTCTCAGAGATATTTATTTGATGACACATTTATAAAGTTTAAATCAAATTCCAAAGTCTTTAACTAATTGGAAAATATATTTTATTTCTTTAACTTGAATACAATTACACTTTATTTAATATCCTGTTTTGGAAATCAAATGAAATCAGTTTCAAAATATTAAATTTATTTTTTTTTTTTTTTTTATACAAATTTTTTAACATAATTATTCAATATAAATTTATTTGAATAATTTCAAAATACATATGAATATTATTCAAGATTACAATAATGAAATAAAAAGCATTTTATTAATTTCTTAAAAAACATTTTTTTTATTTTTAATTAAATTCTTTATTCTATTTAATCAGTTACAAAGTTATAGTAAATTCATTTGATTTAATATAAATAGAATCCTTAGTATTTTTATGTATTTCAAAATTAATATATTGAAAAAAACTTATATTTAAAATTAATAAGTAGATATAAAATAATAAGTATTTTAATTTTGTTCACAAGTAACAGCTATATAATTGAACATATTTTGGTTGCAGCAATCGTATTTTTCTTTTCTTTTAACAATATCTTTGAGTTTGAATCACATCATAAACATGTTTATTGATTTTAGAAACAAAAACTAGAGAAATTCTCTCGGTGCGTCTCGCTACACCAATATTTATTTTATACTCCCCCTGTACCTGTCCCCCCTGTACGACATTTAATATAAAAATTACTTTTACACTTTAGATATGTAATAACACAGGCCAACAGCCAAAAAAAGGCTTGAAAAACGACTATGCGATTTGTATGTACTGCGGTTCCAGTAGGTTTAATAAAGACGTAAAAATATATATTTTTTTAGACATTTCCCCACACAATTAATGATAACTCAAAAAGTGTTGGTCAGATATTATTAAAATAGACTAGAGAAAAAATTTAAAGTTAACAGCCGTCCACGATGTCGATCGAAAAATTCGTTCGACAAAATATATGAGAAACAAAAATAATATTTTAAATTTATTTGATCCGTTTATATATTCTTTCATAACTTTGAAACTATTGATTGCATCAAAAACATAAGTTCTATGGAGAGGAGGAGGTTTTTTAAACAAATTTTTAAGTAAAATTATAAATTTTCTTAGACATTTCTCCAGACAATTAATGAAAACTCAAAAGTGTTATAAATTATAAATCACAATAGAATGTAGAATGGGCGTGGCAAAGAAATATGTAAACAGGTCACAATTTCGAAGATAATTTAATGAAATTTGCTACTTATGATTTTATCGTTTCAAGGATAAATTAAAATTAGTTATGTAATGTTTAACGATCTTGAATGTAGCAAAATGTTAAACTTAGTTTTTAATAATAAATCTTTATCTTCTAAACTGCTGGTCAAATCGAATTGAAAAGCATGTACGAATTATAGTGGGGGACCCTTGTTTGCAGAAAATTCTTCTTGTAGTAAAACCTATGATAATACAAGATAAACATAAGGTAATATAAAAATCTTTGAAATCGGACTTCATTTATAGAAGTTACTATATTTTAAATTTTTTATATGCTCGAGATTGTCAAATTTGACACCCTGTAGCTCATATTCGTGTTATCACAGAGTAACTAGAAAAAAATTATTTTGAAAGGTTAGTTCTTCCTCTTCAAGTTGTTCATACAATTTAGTTTGATCCGATGAGTAGTTTAGGAGTTACCGATTTATTACAAAAAAAAAAAAAACAATTATTTTATTATTTATTACATATAAACGAATTGAGGTTAATGAAAAAAATCGTCATACACAGAAAAAAGTAAAAATCGACTTCAATTACGAAATTTGGGGAGATAGAACCCACAACAAAAGTTGAAGCTACATTAGAACCTACAAATGATTCAAACGATGAATTTGAGGATGCCGAAAATGATGTCATTATTGAGAATGATTCCAATGTTCATGATGTACCAGGTTCAGAAAATGATATTGTTAAAAATTCAGATAAGATTATCATCAATAGGTATAACTTAAGACCTAGAAAACAAAAGGCAGTCGATAGTGAAACTAATTGTGCATTAATAGCAGATTTTGAAGAACCACAAAGTTATCAAGAGGCAGTAAGTAGTGAATTTAGAATGCAGTGGAAGACCACCATGGAACCTTGTAGAATTACCAATTGGGAAGAAAGCGATATCTAACATGGTGACGTTGAACGTTATAAAGCCAGACTTGTTGAGGATTTACACAAAAACCCGGTATAGATTATGAAGAGACTTTTAGTCCGGTAGCAAAATTTACGTCAATTAGAACCATTTTAGCCTTGAGTGCATCACTTAATTATTCTCTAACTCAGTTTGACATAAAGACAGCTAGAGGAAGAAATCTACATGCATCAACCGATTGGATGTTCTGATGGTAGTAATAAAGTGTGCAAACTTAACAAAAGCCTCTACGGTATCAAACAGTCATCCAGATGCTGGAACAAAAAGTTCACAGACATTTTAAAAACATTTAATTTTAAAGTTAGTTGTGCAGATTCGTGTGTCTTTATTGGTGAAATTAATAGCAAGACAATAATATTGGCTATTTACATTGATGATGGTATTATAGCTACTGAGTTTAAGGAAACAGCAGAAGAGTTTATTAATTATCTGAAAAGAGAATTCGATGTGAAGGTATTCAATTCACTTTATTACCTAGGGATGGAAGTTATACAAAATCCAGGTAAAATATTAGTACGTCAAACTTCTTATATAAAGAAAGTTTTTGAAAGATTCAACATGCAAGATGCCAAGCCAGTAAGTACGCCAGCTGAAAACATTTAGACCACTAATAAAACACCAACTCAAGCTAAGTTTCCATATAGGGAAGCTGTTGGGTCCTTAATGTATTTAGCAATAGCTATAAGACCGGATATTGCATTTGCAGTATCGTAGGCAAGTCGTTTTATGGATTCTTATAACGAGGAACATATTGTAGGAATAAAACGTATTTTAAAATACTTAAAAGGAACTATTTACGAAGGAATTTCTTTTACTAAAACCGATGAATTAATTTTAACATGTTATTCAGATTCCGATTTTGCGATTTTTGTTCTGATGATGTCAAATGGTCCAGTTTCATGGTCTTCAAGAAAACAGCAAACTATAGCCCTCTCAACTACAGAAGCAGAGTACATGGCTGCATGTGAAAGTGTAAAAGAAATTATTTGGATACAGCGATTGCTCAGTGAACTTTTGAGTATCAACATACAAACTCCTTATACTTAGATAACCAGAGTGCTATTAAACTAGTCAAAAATCCACAGTTTCATAGAAGAACTAAACACATTGAAGTAAAATATCATTTCATTCGTGAAATGTATGATAGCAAACTGTTCGTGTTAAAATATGTGGCAACATCAGAACAATTAGCTGATATCCTTACAAAACCGCTCCTAAAACAACAACTTAATAAACTTAAGAATTTATTAAACATTACTGGATAAATAATTCATTAAAACAAAAGTGGAAGTGTTGATAATTATGAAGTTTCAATACAAATTTAGTTAATAATTTCATTAAAAATTTTTTGAAATATTTTTTTCTATGTAGTATTTTGGAAAATACTAAATATTAAGAAGAAGCTACAAATAAAACTTTCGCCTTAAACTATGCTTTCATAATTACGCATTTGTAAATGTGTGTGCAATATGGATTTTATTAATTTCCGCAATTTTGAGTGATTTCCTAAATTTGATTTTATATTGGAGCTATGGTCCATTATGGACCTATCTTCATAAAATTGTACACTATCATTTATTCTTATAAAAATTTTATCTGTGCCGAATATTAAGTTGATACAAACATTTTTATGGGATTAATGCAAGTTAATGTAATATTAAGTGCTTTACATGGGAGATATGGCGATCGCCTACGATGTTTGGTATACTGATTTAATCCTAGACCGAATTTGTGTTAAATTTCATTAAAATATATCATTTTAAGGTAATTTTTTAGTGTTAAAACTCTATTCCGGGAGAACATTTGTATGGGGGCTTGGTGAAATAATGCACAGATCATGACCAAACTCAATGCAAAAAAAATATTGTATTGAAGTTAAGTTTTAACAAATTATCTTTAAAATTGCAACTTTGCACACGCACAGCCGACCAGTCGGACGGACATGGTTAAATCTACTTAAAAAGTGATTCTGAGTCGAACGGTATACTTTGAGGTGGAGTAAGTCAGAATTTTTTCTCTTTGTTACAATATTTGCACAAACACATAATACCCCAACACCGAATGGTGGTGTAAGTAAAAACTAAGTTTTCAGAAATTTAAAACCGGGTTTAAAAACCGATTTTTAAGCATATTTATAAACTGGTCTTGATGATTTCCAATAGCAATATTCTCGAAAGGATTTTTGATCATTTGATGTATTTATAATATACGTCAGTTATCGGTAGGTTTCATAAACACCATTTCAACCGACACATATCACATTTTTCTACTCTCCGACAAAAATTGTAGAAATTACAAACGGAATGACTAACTCATATAAAACAAAAAAATATATCACTCTCATTTCATTATTTATGCATTTTAAATTAAACATAAACTTCAAATCTACCAAAATAGTTAAAAAAGTCTATTTATTGTTCATCCAAAGCATAGACTGATTGTAGCCAGTCATGAATAACAAGTTATGTATTTATGTTTTTATAAATCGCCATTTTAATAAATGACTTTTTAATACAGTTATTTTTGTAATATTTCTATTTAATGGTGGATATAAAATCTAACACATATACACACTTCCTTTATACTACTTATGTTTTTTTGCTTTTAACTACAATTTTACTGAACAATTTTACTCGTCTAAGTTGTTGCAATTGGCATTTTTGTAGTCAGTGATAAAAATCTCTATGTTTTTATTTGTCAACTACAAACAAATTACTTTTAAAACACCATTTATACTTTATTTATTCTTCACACCATTACAAATAACTAAGATAATGATGGTAGATAATTTTACATTTACACATACATTCGCAGAGAATCTTACCAACAACAAGGATTTTTTTAAATATTCACACACTCACTCACAAAGCTTTTGGTGAAAAAGTATTCCAGCTTCTAGAAAGAAATTCTAAAAATTCTACTGACAATGATTACTAAGAGTATATGTAGTGCACGGGAAGTATTATTATTTGATGTTTTGTTTTTTCTATCTATATTTTAATATATAATTCCTTTTGGAATATCTTTTTTTTATCATGTTGTTATAGTTGACATTTTTGGTTTGCTTATACCATCCACCATCTTTATTTAAACACATTTGAGAGATAAATTCTTATAAATTGTGTTAATTTTATTTTAAGTTAAATCTAAATGATGCGTATACCGTGAAATTTATCAAAAATAAAACTTAAAGGAACTTTTTGTTTTATTCTATCGTTATGTAGCAAAACACAGATAAATAGGTATAAGTGTATAATTGTATATGTATACGAATAAGACAGTGTATAAGTGTTTATTTGAAAACTTTAGTTTTATACTCGTATGTCAGTCTGTCTGTCCGTCTATCCTGTATTTGTATCTCTATTTCTATCTATATGTATTTTTACTATATTAGAGGATATAATTTAAGTTGGATTTTAAGTGAAGTTAAATAATGGCCCTACATTATTTTTGGGTAGAAAAAGAAACCGAAAAAAAGCAACATAAAAAAAATAGAAAAGATAAATGTCGGTTTTAGTTTAAATTACATTATTTAGTATAAAATTAATTTGTTTTGTTTTATTTTACTTTCTTTCCTAAAATAATGATATTTACCAAACAAAATCTATACATTAATTCAAGAAAGTATTTTAACAAAGAAATAATAAAATAAAAATTTAATTTAATTTAATTTAATTTTATTCAGGATTCAGTCTATATTGTGGAATATTTTCCATATTTGAGTTTTTCATTGTAAATATTATCTGAATTTTAATATTTTTCTTTTTGTCCAAAAACCCTCTAGACATACTGTATTTCTACAAAACTATTAGAACACTGCAAATTTATTTTACTTAATATTAAATTAACATTTTTTAATCAAATAATAACAAACGAGATCGGAGTCTATAATCGTCTACGCTAGAGATGTCAATGACTATGAAAATATGGTTGTGTTTGTGAGAGTGAAAAAAATGCACTTTAAAAAAAAGGCTGGGTTTAATAAATATAATACTTCGGGTATACATGATTCTTTATTGTTACATAAAATTTACTTTTATGTAATTTTGCATTCCTTACCCTGAAATTTATTAATATTGATGTAAAAAATATAATTATAATTTCTTCAACTATATTTTAAAACATTATTATTATTAATGAAATTGATTATCAAACCATTAATTTCCTTAATTTATTCCAGTGCATTTTGTATACTTTGCACACTCAGCAACGCAGTGTTCCCGATGTCATCTGCTAAATTCCCAAAAATAATATGCTAAATTCTGCTAAATGTAAAGTTCTAACCATATTTTACAGATTTGCTGCAAATATTAGTTTTGTAGGCCATTTTTTCAAATATTTTTAACTTTTTATGGTTAAATAAAATTATAAAAAAGTATTATTTTCGTATGACATATTTCATTTCAAGCATTTTAAAATTTATATTTTATTTATATTAAATATTTGCGATATTTTACATTTTGTTTGACAATTAACATAGTTGTTTAAATTTTTATCAAAATGTAATAAATATATTCAAGTAAAAATAAAGTAAAAAATATATTTGAATATGATTTTATTATCTATAGACATTTTAACTCATTCTGCCATCTACTTGATTGATTTAATTAATTTATTAATTGAAAATAAATATATTTTTTAGCAGTTTAAAATAATTGGTAAAGGGTGCAAATTTAAGCAAGTTTTTAATTAAAAGAATTAATTTCATTTATATTTGTTAGTTGATGACTGATAGTCTTTGAGAAATATATTTGGCAGAGATAAAGCAATTTTTTTTTCTTCACATCAATAATATATAGTGCAGAACACCTGCAATTACAATTCCTATTTCAATAATTTAATTCCTCCCAAAAATGTTTAACTCGTCTACCCTGCATTTAACTGCTGAAAGTCTTCACAATAAAAAAAAAATGGTGCGCAATTTTATGAACAAAGTCCCATTAGTCTATATAAGATCGAATGAGATCAAAAAGTATAAAAGCGCGAACAAAGAATCATAAAAAGTTAAGTAAATTTTAGGGCTATTTCAAGCTTTTTGAACAACGTTAATCATTATAAATTTAAACTCTTGGTGTTAAAATTTTGTACTCTATTAGTTTCAAGTCTTGTAATATTAGATCTGTAACCCGGTTTTAAAGTTTAAAATAATAAAATTTTTAAAAAGTAATTTAAAAAATTATGCTAAAAAACTACTGTTAGTAGATCATTTATGCTAAAAAGCATTTAGCAGAATTTTTCAAAATAAATATGCAATTTCCCAATCCATTTTGCCACATCTAGCAGAAAAACTGCTAAAATGGCAACACTGCAGCAACGATTAAATGAAAGAGCGTAAGAATACGTGTGAACTTAGCCAGCACAATTGTACAATGAAATTGTAATCCCTAATCTACGCCGAAGCTAATATATAAAAAATATTTAAAATTATTTTTTAATAAAATTATTAATTAACTTTGTATAGGAATTTAAATGGAATTTGTATAGGAATCGAATTGGTTTTAAAATTAGTTTTTTGAAAACAAATTGATACCTCTTTAAAAATCATAAAGGAAAATGATAAATTTGTCTATTTAAATATAGAAATAATATCAATAATATCAATTTAGGCAAAATCAGTAATAATAAAATCAATTACTCTAGTATTAATTATTAACGTTTTGATGATTGGAGCAAAATCAATTAAAAATTAATTAATATTAGCAATTTCGTGATTGAAGTCGATTTTTACTGTTTTCTGTTTTTTCCATTTTACCAACAAATAAAATTTTCGCCTATAAGTATACTTTCATTCTTTCACATTTATTAATCTATATCAGTGATGCGCACACACACACACAATTCGAAAGGATTTCTAATAGTTTAATATATATTTTATATATCAGTTTTTAGTGGGCTTTATAAACGCCATTTCAACCGACACACGGACGGACGATCATAGAGAGAATCCACAGAAAAAATATGGTCTATTAAAAGATTAATCATAGAAAAAACTATATTTCAATTAATTTTTTATTTGTATTAAATACTCAATCGATTTCTAATTATAATTTTTAACAAAAAATCAAACAAAAAATTAATTGTTATGAGAAATTTCATATAAAAAAAGCTTAAATACGTGGGGAAAAAATTCCTTATTCATAATAAATTACATTTTTATTTTATTTTTTATATTTTCTGATAAAAATATTTATTATTATTATCATTATAATTATTTATATCCTTAACATTTTTTAAAGCCTATAGACAAATCATATTATGTTGTTCTTCGAAAACTTTCAGGGGTCTCAAAACGATTTTTTTTAATTAAATTTCACATGGATAATCCTGAGATGTATACCAATTGATTTGAAAGTATATAAGTTTTTAGTGGCCCTAGGGGACGAAGGGTAGACCACCAAATTTGTCGCCTCTGGTATGATAATTTTGCACATAGATAGTCCTTATAATTCTCTAGAAAAAAATATCTTTTCATGTGTGTGATAACTCTCTTATTTTAAAAAATAGTTGGACTAACGAAAATGTGGACCCATTTTGGACAGGTTTTTCTTATACTTAGCTGGCTCAATTTGAGTTCTAAAATTTTGGGAAATATTGTATGGATTCTGTACAAATTTCTAAATAATTTTCATTTAAGAATCATATACCTTTATGGTTTAAATAAAATATTATATAATAATGAAATAGAAATAGAAAAATTGTTTTTTTTTTTTCAAAAAATTGGTAAAATTTGTTCACTTTAAAATCCATCATTTGCACCATAAATTTTTTCATGTTCATAAAAGAAGGCTTAATATAAATCCATGTGAAACAAATTCAAGGACAATTGGGGTAACAGACTCCCCACTTGCCCTATAAGAAGTTCATTAATTTTTATTTTATTATTATTATTTATTTATTTATTTATTTATTTTTTAGGGAGCACAAAAATAGCAAAACTGAAATTAAAAAAATACCGTTGACACATATCTACATACATATACATACATGTACATATGCTAAACACACAAAAAATATTTAATAAAAAATGCTTCTTATAACGACAGGACGATAATTTTATTTAAAAAAGTCAGTTTCTGAAACAAGCTTTCCCCGAACTGGAATTTTGGGTATTTTGGAATAAAAAACTAGAGATCTATTTATATTGTTGTTTTAAGGACATTTTTTATATTGTACAAAGATTTCAATACTTTACTATTTATATGTTATAAATTTTCAAGTAATAGTCTTTCCATTGATACCAAATACTTGCATAAATAGTTTTCACAATCGTTTAAAAACTAACTGTAACTGCACCCCCCTTCAGCAAAAATTGCACATTTTTCTTCAATTCTGTGGTAAATGTGAGCTGTAGCAGCTTTAATGTGCTTTTTTTTAAATAATTTTGTGTAACCAACAAATTTATTTCAATGAAATTTCACATAGTTATTGCTGAGGTATTTTCCAACTATTTTGGAGGAGCACAAGTTTCTAGCTGGTCTCGGGTCTGGCGAGGGAACCTCTGAAATGGATCACCTCGAATATAATAAAATAAATAATTAGAAGAGTGTTCTACTTCCATAGGTTCTCAATCTACCCCCAGACTAGCTAGAAACTTTTGCTCCTCCCAAACAGTTAAAAAATATCTCAGCAATAATTATGTGATATTTTATTGAAATAGATTTATTGGTTCAAAAGTTACACAAAAAATACGCTGAGAAAAATTGCTGTGTGTAAGACCCGACTAACTTTTTTACAAATTTAAAATATTTTTATGAAAAATAAAAATAAACGAGAGAAGAAGGTATAGTCGGTCAAGACCGACCATATGATACCCTACACCATTGCCTATGTGTACCAAAACTCGGGAAGGAGCCAATTATGGACCTATACTTGTATGAAGTGAAAAATAAAAACATACTATTTTGCAGAATATTACGTCGATACAAGGAGTCATCAGTGTTGAGCGACTTTTTGGGATTCCGAAATTGGTCTTATTTATGTGGACTATGGTCAATTATGGACTATTCATAATGAAAATTTTTGCTTAATAAATTATTACAGAAGTGTCACTTGTTATACTTGCATAAAATGCATTAGTGTCGTTTGAATTATTAAAAATTAATATTTGGATAAATTTATTTTGTATTGTGTATTTTATGCACGGTTAAGCTGATTTTTCGAGAAGAGAGGTTCATTATGGCAGTCTTTTATGCGCCAATTATGGACCAATCATAATGAAACTTTGGCACATGAATTTATGCTTACGATTAAAAACATATTTTATATCAATTTCATTAAAAATATTTTCAATTCTTTAAGGTATGTTTGTGATGTGTTAAAAACTGTAATCGGGAAGATCATTGTTACCTGGGGGCCCTTAGGTGAGAATAATAGGTCCGATTCATGTACCAAAGATCAATAAGCTTCGGTCCTTGGCTTCGAAAAAGTCATATGATACCGAGTTTCATCTAAATTAATCTAAAATTGCGATATAACCTGTACTTGCGCAACATGCTGTTGCATGTACAGCCAGCCAGCCGTCCAGCCAATCAGAACGCGACGGTACGACATCATTTAATCGACTCAAAAAGTTGATATTCTGTAGTTCGAACGGATAATCTAAGGTGGGGGTGTAAGAAAATTTTTTCTCTGCGTATACAA
>MINK01174946.1:0-15698 GCA_001735545.1 Phormia regina
GGTATGTAAGAAAATTTATTCATTTTTAAAAATACGTAAAATAAAAAAAAAAAAAAAAAAACTTACTTTCAATCAGTGTACTTTGAATATACGGACTAAATAAAGTATCAAATGAAGTATACATAGCCAAAAACCGTAAAAATTTTATGTTAAATTTATTTATTTTTGTTAAAATTTCAGACTCTATGCTGAAGAATCCAAGAAAAAAAAAGAAACAATAAAAATAAAAAACAATAAAATTTATAACGAGTTTTTAAAAAATTAAATAAACAATAATAATTACGCTTATTTTCGCTCCCTGTTTCAAATTTAAAATTCAGAGTCCATTAGGTTTTGAGGGAAAATTTAGATGTTAAAGCCGTGTTTAACTTCTTACGTCATTTGAGAACTTCAAAATACAAACATACAAAAAATTCTGAGAATATTATATACTTTTGTGAAGATTGTCACTACGTTTATTCGGGAGTTAAGGAAAAAGTTTGAACATTAAATCTTTGTACAAAAATCGAAATAAAAAAAAAAAAACTAATTCGTAAACTATCTGTTAATGAATAAAGTAATTGTAAAATATTTACATTTAAATTAATATCATTTCCATTCAGCTGCCGTATAAACGTCTTATTTGTTAGGAATTTTTTTATCATTCTATACAATTTAATTATTTATTTTATTATTATTATTTTAAAAACTAGAGAATAGTTATCAGAAAAGTGGCACAATTCTGCTTAATTAAAGTATTAACTCGAACTTTAATCCATATTTCTTCATTGGTTTATCTCATATAATTTTTTTTTTTTATAAAATTGAAAAGGATTTAGCTATGTCCCCTTATATAATTTTTTTTTTTTTTTATAAAATTTGATTAATTGTGGTGTTCAAAAGTTTTTCTTTAATTTTTTTATTAGAATTTTTTAGTTATGCTTTTATCAATCCATTAACATACTTCTATTTTGAAATATTTAATAACTATTTGTTAAAATATATATTCCATTTAAATTTAAAATATGGTTAGCAAATGAAAATGTTCATTTATCCATTTAAACTAATTTTTAGGAAAAAATCATTGTATACAATTTAATAAAAAAAAAATATAAATAAAATTGCTTAAATTTATGTTTTTTTTTATTAAATTTATGTTTAATAAATTTATTGCATAAAAAACAATGAAAAATAAATTTCTAATAGAAAATCTAAACATAAAAAACGGCAAATTAAACAAATTTATTTATATGTTTCATATTTTGAATTAAAAATAAATGTTTTTAAAGTTGGAATTTAATTGTTAAGGTTTTAAAGTCTATTAAAATTAATTGACTTTTGAGGATTTATTTAAAAAATATTTAAGAAAAAATGTTTGTTTATTCTAATTTAATAAAATATTTAAAGGAAAAAGTTTAGTAAGAGGAAAGTGTGTAGAGGGAGTTGGAAAAGTAAAGAAATCCTAATGACAGAATTCATGTTGATTGATTAATTGACAATTTGTGTTCATTAATTAAACGGGTGTTATGTTAGTGTCATGTACATTCACACATTTATTTTGAAACAAATAATTTTTGTTTTTATTCAACCCGGTAGTTCTCATGCAGAAAATGTATTTTCTGATCTAGATTAGTAAATATTTTAAGATATATCAGAAAAACTATTAAAATGGAAACATAAAATAATAATAATTTTAAAAATACACTTTAGTTTACTAAAATTTAACTAAGAAATGAATTCCCATCAAAAACTTTGCTTGTTAATATAATGAGTTAAGAAGTTAATATAATGATTCATCACTGCTTATACCTTAGATGAATAACTAATTATTTTAATACGGTGTTATTAGTGGTAGGCATTTCAGAAGGTCATTACTTAGATGTCATTATAAAAACTAATTATTTAGAAGTTATTCAATAATACATTTGCAGAAGACATTATTAGCAAATTAAATTAAAATATATATAAATTGAAATATATAATTTTTATAACTTTATGAAAAGATAAAAAGTAAAATTTTCCAAAAATTTGTTCTCAATTAATTGATTACATTTTAGGGTAAAAGTAAGTAGTTACTTATTGGGTAATTTATTTATTCAATTGAATTCTTTTTCGAACTGTGGGTTATTTTTTTTATCTTTAAATCCCTAGGAAATATATGATTGTATTTGTATTTTATTTAAGTAAATCAAATATGGATGAATATCTTTTCTATGCTTTTTCCCTTTTTTATTTTTCTTCTTTTAATCCTGTTTATCAGACTTGTTGTCTTTCTAAGAATAATTAATACAAGTGTTAAAAGAAGGACATTTTTATGGGGTATAGAAAAGTGTCAGCAAAAAAAAAAAAAAAAAAAAAAAAAGAAATTAATAGATTAATCCAGGCCAAGGATAATTGCGTAGGAAACTTTTGCTTAATATGAAAAAAATTTATTTCATTAAATAACAATTGTTTATGACTGTTAACAACTAAAACTATAAATGTTTTTTTCTAAGAATTACAATATCAATTGATTATTTAATTAAATGAATTTGTCTCTCCTTTTTTGGTATCTTTTATTAAGGTAGTATACGGTCTTTAATAAAAAGTTAAGTTTTTCTAAAATTTTATTTTCTTACTTTAATATTTATTGAGTTTATATTAATCATCGACTTTGTTTTATTAAAAAGTTTTTAACAATTTTAATTAAAATTGATTTCATTTGGAATATTTAATGCTCCATATTATCAACAACTAGATTTCATTATTTTAGCTTTTCATAATTGTTATTCATTCAGAACCCAATAAACATTAACAAGTATTAAACATTTGCCTTGACCTCCTGATGAGTTAAATTAATACAAAAAAAAAAAAAAAGTTTAATTGTTAACACATGTTCCATTTAGTACTCATTGTATTAAAACTATGAAAAAAACTCAAACATTTAAGATCAATTTCAATGCTTGAGAAACGGTTTTAATGAAATGGGCCTAAAGAAACTGTTAAAAGTTTTAATCTGCTACGAAAAAAAAGAAGATGAAAAAAAGTAGAAAAGAAAAAATCAGGACAAGAACACCAAAAGTGGTGCAACAAACATTTATTCAACATGGTTTACATTTTAGCTGCGATAGAAAAAAACTAACATGAATAAAAACAAAGATGAAAACTTCGACCCACAATAAAACGGTGAGAAATAAAATGATTTTAAGTTCATTTTACTTAAAACCAATACATTCTCTCGCATGCATACTCACTTAAAGAACTCTAGTAGGTATATGTGTGTGTTAAGGAGTTCTGAAATATTAAAACAATGAATTAATGAGAAATAAATTTTTAAAAGAAAATACAAATTTCTTTAAAAAATTAACTAAAATTTATTATAATTTTTAAATAAATTTTATTTAATTGAATTGTTTTATTTCTTAAAAAAGTGAGATTGGTGCAGATTTTGTTGTACAAAACCGATTAATTTGATTTTTAGTATTTTCTTTTATTTATAAATTTTGTTAAAATTAAAGATGATTTTGAAATGACTTAAAATTTCTTAGTTATTAAAAGATTGAATTCCTTTAAACCTCACATTTTTAAATAGTTTCACTTAAAGTATAAGAATTTATGGGTATATACACGTATAAGTATGTTGAAATACTTATAAGTATATATGCATGTGTATGTGTATTTCAACCGCACTAACAGGTGTGTTTTGAAAGAAAATTTAATTGAAAAAGTGCAAAAACAAAAACAGCAGAGAAAAAATATACAGACCAAAGTACTTAACAAACAAAGTTAATTTTAAATTAATTAATGGCAACAAATAAAAACAACTTTTAGAAAAATTATATACACATACATACATAAATACAAACAATTAAAAACTCCTTTATTATTTTTCTTTTTTCATTTACAAAACCACAAATTTAAATCATCATATATATATTTTTTTAAATCAATAATAATTACATTAATGTTTTTTTTTTCTTCAAATGAAAAGTAATTAATACTTATATAAATTAAAACTTAATTAAATCTGTTTAACTTTTTAAATGTCATTTTCCATCAACAGATCAATTACATAAAGAAATGCTATGTAATTAAAATTCAATTTAAAAAGAAAAATAAAAAAATGTCTTCAATAATCTTTGAACTTTATTACTAACTACTACTACAAGGCCTAAGGAGTTTATATATCAACTTTTAAAATTTAAAAATAAATATTTTTCTGCTTAAGAGTGCAAAGGTTTGAGTTTTATTATAAAGGATAATAAATTGTATAAAAACATAATAAAATCAAACTTTAACTTTTCTCACACGCATCCATTAAGACTTTATCGTTAAAAAACTTTCTGTAAAATTCGATGGTGCCAGTATTTTGTGAAAACTATAGGTTTGTTTTTTATTTTGGTACAGACGTATGAATAGTAAATAAGTGTCATCTGCACTAGTGTGAGTACGTGCTTCGTTTGTGTTAATGTTGTGTACAATCATTGTTATCCTTGAGAGTTTTTTTTTTTTTGGCATTTGTTTGCACTCTATACTCTTGACTACAGACTGAACTATAGCCTTATCTGTTAGATAAATTATATTTTTGACTATAGGATAAGCTATAATCTGAAATATAGACTAAACTGTAGTCTCAGCTGTAGACTAAGAAATAGTCTCAGTCAAAGACTAAAATATATTTTCGACAAAAAGCTAAGCTATAGTCTTCCCTATAGACTAAACTACATCCTATTCAATAGTTTTAACTATAGATAAATATATAGTCTAGATTATAGTAGCTTCTACTAGAGTGTTGGCTATAGTTCTGTGAATAAGTCTCATTTATATTATCGAATATGACCTCAATTTGCGTTTAAATCTTTAACCGATTTTATTTTTATTATATAACACACATACATATAATATAAAAATTTAAATATCATGACATTTTTGTTGTATTTGCATTGTAAACACTTACATTTACACATACCATTACATTTATATGCAAACTATTCAAATTTTATGCTACAGTTTCATTTTATTTGTGATTTTTTATTTTTTGACAATCTTTTTGGTTTGGTTTTAAATGTCCAATTCAGTAACCAACCAAATAACAAATACTATCACTGAATATTATTACAAGCTATGAAAATATACACATACTAACAATTTTAATACTGTTACTATTACAACTACAATATTGTAAAAAATAAAAAAGTAAGAAAAATATAAATAAATAAACAGCAATATGTATATGAATACGCCACAGTTAGTTACATATATGTTGCGTGTGCTACATATTTGACAGGGGGTATACAATTTTAAAATAATATGAATATATAAATTTATGTGTATTGGCAAACGCGAGCTTTACATTTTCTTACTCCCCTTTGGGTTACTTGCTTGAGTGTGTGTGTGTGTGTGTGTGTGTGTATAATCTAGGGTTTATTTATATTTCCATCGAAATAATAACAAATGACAACTTCCATGAATCTTATATTAAATAAAACTCATAAAAATCTTTCTTGTTATTTGTTTAGTGTTTTTTTTTTCTGTTTTTAGTTTTTAATATTTTTCATGTGTAATTTATTTTTATGTTTCAATTTTTCATATATATTTTTTAATAATCATTATTGCTTTTATTATTACAAAATTATAAAAAAAAATATATATTTAGAAAAATAAATTATTATAGCAAATGAAAATTTGATTTCTATGTTTGTTCTTTGGATAATTTATCAAAATTAGTATATAATCTAATCTATAGTTTAGTTTATAGTCTATACTGTATTTTATATTTTACTTATAAACTAAACTAACTATAGTCTCCATTATAGGATAAATTAAATCCCGACTGAAGACTAAAATATTCAAAAACTTTGGCTAGAGACTAGACTATAATTTCCTCTATAGACAAGACTATGGTCTCAACTATAGGCTAAACTATATTTTTTGGATTTCAGGATAAACTATAGAAAAATCTATAATCTATATTATAAATTCAATATGATCTCCACTGTATGATAAATATAACAAAATATTCCATAGACTGTCCATAGTCTGTTATACTATAGTTTAGAGAGAAGTTTTTTCAAATTTATAATTTATTTTGTAGTCTAGTGTTATCTATAGCATTTGCTATATCATTTAATTATTTTAAACTAAATATTTTTAATGTTTCCACTTTTTTCAAATTATCCATCAATTAAAATCAAATCAACTAAATCAAATATTGTCCTGAAAAGATAAAAACTAATTAAAATTTAAATAACTTAGAAGTATTATATCCTTTTGATCCTTTATCAGGTGTTTGAAAAAGCTTTTGTTTTAAAATTATTTACAACTAATTTAAGTAGCAATAAACATTATAATACTTGTTTTAGCACCATAAAAAAGGAGGCCAACCTTTTTTTTCTCCAATTCTCAAGTTTTATTGAAACATCATTTTAATTGTTCACGATTGTAAAGCTTAATTTTAACACTTTTTTCTGTTTTGTGCAAAACCCTTCAATAAAAAAAACTTAAACATTTAACTTAATGTTCTTACAGAAACAATGGAAAAATACCATAACTAAAAAGAATAAAAGAAATTATTGTGTAATCTTAGTTTATTAATTAAAGAAACCTTAAACCTCTTCCAGATTTAAAAGGGAGTAGAAAGAAAGGAAATTAAATGAAGTAGAACAATGGTTTGAGTGAAAGAAAGCAGCAGCTCTAAAAATATTTTTACAAATATACACAGATTTCTTTTAGAACAGAAGTTATTTTTTTTCCAACAACAACAACAACTTAATCTGCAAATAAAATTAGAGGAAAAGTGAGTTTACAAGCCAGAAATACAAAAACGCATACACCAGAAAAAAAGGGTTCATAAAAATATAGCAAAACTTAATGTTGAACAGTATAGCAACAAAAATATAAAATACTATATGAAAAATAAAATTTCTGGACAATTTAAAAAATCCTTTCTGCTATCAAATATAAAATTGGCCTCAAACTATTAATTATATTTGCTTTTGAAACTAATATTTCAATATTAAGTTTCCCTTTAAATTTTAAAATTAAAACAGTCTCTCTTTATATGAATTATTTAATACAAAAATATTTTAAATATTTTTTTTTAAAACTCTTGCATTTCATTGATTTTACTCCTGCCTTCATACCACTGTCCTTTACCAATGCCTCAGCTGTTTTTCTAAGCAGTTATGTTGGTGTATTTATATATTGTTGATATTTATTATAATTTTTTATTTTTTTTTTTTTTAATTTTAACACAACTTTTTGTAAATTTTTTTTTCTTTTATTATTACTTTGTATTTTTCTTACTAAGTTCTTACTTAACTAATCTCTAAACCCAACTGTTTGTTTTGTTTTTTAGGTTTTATTCTTTATCCTGGTAATTTCTTTTCCTTTCTTAGCTACACTCAACTTCTTATAAATTGCGGTATTTTCACTCTTAATTAAAGCACATTACCAGAAAAAGTATAACGAAAGCAAAATAACGAATAAATAATAAAAAATGAATAAAAAAAGCAAAAAAACTTTAAGAAAGTATAAGACATAATAAATTAAGAAGAGGCCTCTGCAGTCTAAACAGTTATTTTTTGTTTTGACTTTTTCTAAATATATTGTCAGAGCATACAAAGGCATACACACATATACCCACAATGTGTATGTATGTATTTATGTTTAAAAAAAAAGAGTGAAGGGAGCATCAAGTTGTATAAAATATCATCAATCTTTCTTACTTCAGAAATACAGACGTAAAGACGGACGGATAGACATACATACACCAATACAAATACCTTATTATTGTTTCTTTTAAACAAACAAGTGAAACACAGGATGCTGGTTAAAAGTGAAATAAAATAAGAAAATGAAAAGAAACAATAAGAAAATTTCGAAAACCTGGTGCTCATTCACGTCAACTTGACAAGTCTGCACAAAATGCCACAAAATTAAATTTTTGCATAACTTCACGTTCTAATAAATAAATAAGAGTATTACTTAGATGTTTAGAAAAGCCAAAATACTTGAAATGAAAATTACACTCAACAAATTGTCTGCTGTGGATTTTGCTTGCGGTTTTAAATGAAAAAAAAAAAAAAAAAAAAACANNAAAAAAAAAAAAAAAAAAAAAACAGAAAAATCGGTTTAAATTAACCACAAAATTTGTTTTAAACGAAATAAGAATTGAGTAATTATAAGTTTTAATAAGAGTTTTTGTTATAAAAAACTTAGAATTAAAAGAAAACTATTTAACGGATATTTTAAAGTATTGAACTAATGAAGCAGAGGTTAAAGTCTGAACTTATTGTAATTAACATACAAAATTTAGTTGAAATTCAGAATTTTTATGAACTTCGAATTCATATACGAATTGCAAACAATTTGGATTAGGAATATAAAAAATATCCTTAAAAATAATTTTGAAAATTCAGAATGAAAACTTTGGAGTAGAATCTTCAATGAAAAATGTTTTTTGTCAAATATATTTTAAGAAATTTCTGAAAAATTAACCGAAACTCTATGCAAAATTGTTTATTTTTAATTTTTAGTTAATGTCGATGGCATACCCAGAATTGGCAGATTTTTATCACAAGTAGTACTTGTTTTTTATATTATTAATTATTTTTGTTCATCTAACGTATGTTATATTTTGTAGTCTTCAACGATAACCACTCAGCCAATGGTTGTTAATGAGCGGGAGTTACTCATTGAGTATTTAACAATCATGCTATAAATTGACTCTCAGTATTTTATAGATTTGCCTAATGTTTTCTTCAAGATTTTTTTCTTTTCTTTAATTCTTTAGACTAAAAATTGTTGATAAATTTCTTAAGGATATTTTCGAAAAAATTTATATATTTTCTTTGAGATATTGAGACTAAATAAGTGTGACCAATACAGCAAATATGATTTTAGCTAATAAATACAAATATATTTGTAACTACGAATATAAATAGAATTTTTAAAATCTTTTAATTCTTTAAAATAAATCGATGTACGATTTTTATTTTTGATCATTTTTTATATTTTTAACGATATATAACCATTATTATCTAAAAAAAAAAACTACACATTCCGATTGAAAAGTTCAATTATTAATTACTTGTAATAGTAAGTTGAACTTTTCAAATAAGTAGTTTATTATACCCTACACCACCAAAGGTGGTTGGGGTATTATGTGTTTGTGCAAATATTGTAACCGCAGAGAAAAAAATTTTCCTAGCACCACCTATAAAGTATACCGTCGGACTCAGATCACTTTTTGAGCTCGATTTATAACGATGTCTCCCGTGCCGTCTGGTTGGCTGGCTGCTTGGACGCTGGCTGGCTGTTCCATGTAAGCTTGTGCGCAAAGTACAGGTCGCTAATTTTAGAGATAATTTGATGCAAACTGGTACTATGATTTTTTTGGCCAAGGACGAAGCCTATTGATTTTGGGTCATGATCGGCCCATTTTTCACCTAGCCCATACAATGTTCTGCTCCCCGGAACATGGCCATAACCTCCCATATGAACCCTCTTTCTGAAATGATTTTTAAGTGCATAAATCCACAAAACATGTTAATATTGAATGTAAATAATTTCGCGCAACATATAACATTTATGATAAGTATAAGTGACCCTGTAAAATTTCATTAAGAATCGTCATAAATTGACCAGCTCCCATATAAGACCAATTTGAGAATCACCAAAAGTGGCAAAATAGCATGTGATTCTTAATATCAATGTAATTTCTGCAATAGTATGTTTTTATTTTCCACTTAATACAATATAAGTCCATAATTGGCTCCTTCCCGAATTTTGGTTCACATAGGCAAGGTGTAGGTATCATATGGTCGGTCTTGACGACTATATCTTCTTTCTCTCGTTTTTATTTTCCAATTATATCCTGATATTAGCTTTGCAGGAAATTAGCAAATTCATTTTTTTTTTTTTTTTTTCCTTTTTCTTTTTGAAAAAAAAAAAAAAAAAAAAACATTTGTTATACATTTTTTCTTTTATTTTGTCACTATTTTTATTTTCTTTGAGTGTATTGAATATTACCAAGTATAACCCTGTATTTAAAAAAACAAAGACCATATGTTGCTATATAGTTAAAATAGATTAAAAAAGCAAGAATCTAAATATATTTGAACACCTTAAGTAAGTAGTATATGTAGTAGTATTTAGATACATAAGTAAATATGTATATTTTTATAAGTCCCTATGTATCCATGTATATAAGTATAAAATTGTTTGCATATACTATTTATATTAATGCAATTTTGTGGAATTTGTTATTTGAAATTTATTTTCTATAATATAATTTTCGTTTAGAAATACGTGTGTTGTTTTAGTGGTTTTATATATATATTTTTTTGCTGTTGGTAACCTCTATTATACCAAGACAAATACATACATAGATAAGTATTTTCAAATACATATACAGTTGTTTTTAGATTGCCACAAGATGAAGAAGATGAATTTTTATTTGAAAAGAAAACAATTAAATATAGGTAACAGAAAACATAATGAACTTATTAGAATTTTACTAATATTATTTATAAGGATAACATTTTTGTAATTTCATCATTTTATAAATTAATGATCTAATATTGTAAAAGTATCATGCAATATTTTTTTTAAATAATTCCATTCTAACTTGGGCATTTTGTTTTTAAGCTTACGATATGTATACATGCATAAGTGTAAGTGTTTATAACACAGATATGTTCACTTTTTAAAATTCCTACATATTTCAGTTTAAAGTAAAAGTAAAGAAAAGTGTTTTTTTGTTAAAGACTAAAATATTAAGGTTTTACTAGAGAAATGTTAGAGAATATTTTTATCCTTAAGTAAAAACAACATGAAAATATCTATATGAAGATCAAGAAGAATTTATATATATATATATATTATATACATATGTATGTATAACTAGTATACAGGTAGAAATAAAATTATATACCGGTTGATTCTTATTATGTCATATGTCAAGTAAATCTACATAAGTAGACACACAGACACAACAATGCCACTCATCTATACACATACTCTTACACGCACTAGGCACTTATGTTTGTATGTAGGTTTAGGTTAATATGCTTAAATATTCAGTTGTGGGTTTATTTAAAAAAAGAGATGTTATTTCCATGTTAAAAAAGTTGCTTTAAGGCCCAAGGAAATTAAAATGTTAGAATTGCTTGGTAACAAGTTGGATTAAATTATATTCTTAAAAATTTTAAAATTACATTTGTTGTGGATGAAATAAAATAAAATAAATAGATATTTTTATTCTTAGTTTCCGGAAGAATTTTTTTACATTAAAAAGAAAATTTTTGTAATTTCGCAGATGAAAATTTTAATTAAAATGTTCGTATTTATAACGAAATTTTTAATAAATAATTTTGTCGTTTTCACAACGAAAATTTTGATAGAATTTTTGAACAAAAATTCTTATCAAAAACAGTTTTTTTATGGTAAGATGTGGCTTTTTATAAAAAAAATCGTTTAGAAGGACATTTTTTATTATTTCATTCTCTGCAATCACCCTGTCAACTTAATATTATTATGTATAGTGGCATGTGGTTATGATGTCATGTTGTACACTCATATGTTGTTCTTATGCAGGGAAAAATAAACAAATTGTTTCCTTGAGTATGACTACTTAAAACTGATGTTGTTATTGCTGCTGCTTTGGCTGTTGGTAACCACCTTAAACTTGATATTTTCCGCATCTTTTAAATTTTCCTCATATAACGTTAGTTATTCTCCGAAAAATTTTGAATAAGTAAGAGTGTTTTCCTTTTTTTATTATTATTTTTTCTTCCACTCATAAGTAAAAAATCTGTAAAGCTTAAAAAAACAAAAGAAAAAAATGGGGGGAGGAAGAGAAGAACCAGAAAAATATAGTAACATTGTCAAGTTAATACCAACGAAGTAGAAGCCTTAATATAGGCAATACATTTTTCAACATCAACAACAAAATCATTCAAATACAAGTGGCTAAAGGATAATATAGCAAAGGTAATAGTGTTAGTGAGACTTTGTTTTTATAAAACATAAGTGTTTATATATATATTTAAATCTAAATTTCACCTTATACACTCACACACTAGCTATCAGGGGAGTATATACACCTGCGTATGTATGTATCTAGATATTTGCGAGCGTGATAATGTGTGCATTCGTTATTATTTTTTATTTCGCTGAAAAATGAAAAAAAAAAACAAATTATAAAAGAGGAAAACTCTTCATATAAGCGAAATTATCATAAGCATGAGTGACAACAACGCATGTGTTTATAAAGTGATAAGCTTGAGTAAGCAGTATTAAGCAAATGTGATTTAAAATGATATCATACTCAAACAACAAACATAACTTACCCACGTAAAATTGTACCACAAAAGTACTTTATCATGATGGGAAACGAGGGAGAGGATGAGTCACCCACTTTTATATTTCTCATATAATTTTTACAGGTAGTTCAAGATTATATATATATATTTTTTTTTATTTCCCCTTCTTATATGATTATTTATGGCGTTTTAAAAGAAAGGGGTAAACCAAGAAATCATTATTTGCATTTTATTTCTTAAAGTGTTTATGAAATGATTTTCTTAAGAACTTACTCATACGATGTTGTTGTTGCTGTTTACATAACCTTTCTGTTGAAATAACGCAGGAGCGTAAAACGCGCCCGATGTTATTTTCATAAATTTCTAATGAAACAATTATTTGGCAGCCTGAAAAAGATGTCTTAACGCTGATATTAAATTAAACCAATTTGAAATTTTATTTCTAAAGGAAATGAAAGTAAGTAGCTTGGTTTTTTGGTTTGGTTTTGGTTAAAGGGGTTCGCGGAAAAGATTAAAAAATTAAATTTATAAATATTTTAAAACTTTAGGAAAATACTTGGTGACTTTTAAATGGGATTTCTAAGAATTAGATATATGAAAATATTATTAAGATGATTATTAAGAAAATTTAATTTCAGTGGATTACGTATAGTCATTAAAGTATAAGGCATTTCTAATTATCAAAATTTACTTAGTTTTGTTTATTTTTTCCTTTTTTCTTTTAAGAAAATATTTTTATAGTTACCGGATTTTCGAAAAGATTTTTTTATTTTTATTTTTAAATTTTATTATTATTTTTATTATTAAAATTTTAATATATATTTTTTAATTTGTATAACAAATTTTGTATTCCTATAATAAAATTTTTGTATAAAAAATACTTCTTTGTCATAATTGCTTTCCTTTTTTATTATAAAAATGATGAAATTTTCGATAAAATATTTTGTAACCTAATTATTATTTTTCATTTAAAATTTTTGTAAAAGTGAGGAAGTTTTCTGTTGAAACTATAAAAATTATGATTTTTTTCCTTTATCTTAAAATAGAAATAAAAAATTACAAAATATCTATTAAAAATGTTGACATGAAACTTGAAAAATTTCTGTGAAAATGTTGAAAATTAAAAATTTTGTTGTAATGAAGATTAAAATGTCGTAAAAGAATTTTCTTATAAAAACTACTGGTAGTTTGTTATTTTTTTTCTTTTTTAAATTTGAGTATTTTGAACTGCCTGGTAATCATACAAATAATTTTAATCTAATATTTCTACAATAAATGAATTAAATGTGCATTATTGATGCAGGATAATAAAATCTAATTTTTTGTTCAAAGTTTATGAAAACTATTAGAACATTGTCTCTTAAATTTTATTACAATTAGCCTATAACTTCCTTTACCTCAAAAATATACCCGTGGTATCCATTAAATAAACAAAAGTGTTCATATATAAATGGGTATATGGGTAAGTGTGTGATATAATTAGACAAATTTCCCAAGAACTTTAATGTGGCAATAACAGTAATCGACGGTAAGGTACAAGTAGATAAACATACACACGCAAAATAAAAAAAGAAGCCAAACAACAAGGACCCAACTCTCGCTTTATTTTCCTCTCTATCTACACTAAAGTAAAATTCTCAGGCATATTTATCTCATATGGGATGATTATATAAGGAGTATAAATGTTGAAACATATATTTATATTTAGCCATTTATTTTTATGAACTTTTATCATTAGTCAAGGTATAAACCAAACAACGAAAACTTTATTTAAAAACCTAAATACATCCCTAGGTAACAAATAACTTAACGAACAAGAAATAAATAAATATATATCCACTAACAAATATATAAATAAATAAATAAATAAAAATCCACAGTGATACAAAAATCTACAATAAAAACTCTACTCTGATTTGTGATGATGTTGATGTAAAGATAAAAATTTCTTAGTTGGGGCTAATACACCTACCGAAATACTCAGGGAAGTCAAAAAATTGTTAGAAGGACTATAACAAGTTGTATGTTTAACATTAAATGTTACTAAACTAATGTTAATTTAAAGATACAAGGTGGGTTAATTTGTGTTTACACGATTCGATTCCCTTCATTCACTTTAGCCTTATTCTTAGAGATCATCACCTCCAAATATAAGACTGAAATAAAGGGGTGGGAAAATGTGGGATAAAGTTTGTAGGCAGCAGGTAAATATTTTTAGCCAACAAAATAAACTTAATTTTTTTCCTAAGTTCTCTGTACGAGAATAAAAAAAGTAAATAAATATTAAAACTTTTTTTGTTATCATCTATTTGATTTTTATTTCAACAAAAAGTTTGTTCATTAGAAAATGTTTGTGCGTTTTGTTTGCTTTCTTGTTAATCAACAAATGAAGAAAACTTATAACAATTTACTCATTACAAAACTGTGCTAAAATAAAATAAAATAAAATAAAATAAAAAGAAATATATAAAAATAGGTATATGTTAAAAACTTAGACTACAACTTTTTTCCTTATATTATTCTCGAGCTGTCAGTGTGATTGACTGAGTAACAAAATTGATATGGAGATAAAAAAAGTTGTTAGCAGCATCTAACAATGTCTGTTCATTTATTGAGTTTATTCAACTTTTAATATTCATTTAGTTATTGAAACTTTAAGCTACATTTTTTACTTAGTTGAAAAATATTAAAGGAAATTTAAGCCTTTAACAATCATTAGCAAATAATCTCTAACTTTTTTTTTTTAAAAAAAAGCAACAAAATAAAATAGTAAATTTAGCAACCCTTGCGAATTTTGCATTGCTTTAATGTGAGCAACCAATTTAATATAAAAAAATTATAGTTACCAAAAAAAAAAAAAAAAATCAAGACACTAAGAAAAGTTATAATTCATTTCAACATATTTATTATTTATATAATTCATATTAATCAATGAATTATATAAATAATTCATGATTCAATCAATTCTAAATTCTTTGTTTAGTTGTTGCTGTTAAATTCCAAGCAAAATTTGTTTTCGTTGAATTTGATTTTTCAGTGATGTTTAGAATTTTACAGAGTTGCAACATTATAAAAATTGTTGCAATTTTATTAATTTTTATTCCGATAATTTTGCAAAAGTTGTGCAAAATATTGTTCTATGTATTTGTTGTTGTGCTTAAAGAAATGAATGCAACTCTTTCCTATGCAAGAGTTTTGCAAAGTTGCAATTACTGAGGTGATACATTTGTGCTGTATATATGTAGTATACATATATACAAAATATTTAGAATTTATCTTATGTTCCCTACTAGTGAATGAAATACACCGGTCAAAAACATTTTGTTTCGAATCTTGTCTCGAAATCTGTATAAACACATTTATAATTTTCAGATAGAAAGTTTTTTTTTTTTTTTTTTTTTTTTTAAAATGTAC